>JANHFP010007836.1:138648-153770 GCA_032468135.1 Calamaria suluensis | reverse complement strand
GCCATAGGATTTAATATGTATTTTAACTTTTGTGATTATGTATTTTATGTCTCAATTATGGCTGTACACCGCCCTGAATCCGCGAGGAGAGGGGCGGTATAGAAATTTAATAAATAATAATAATAATAATAATTTTCTCCTCCTTGAAATAGATATGCTTAATCTATTCCAAATTGGAAAAACTACCATATGTTTTATTTTCTAAGCAATGTGCAGTCATATGAATTCATTATGTCTGAAGCACTACTTGCATAGTTAATTCTGATCAGCCAGCACCATGATCTCTGTTGTAGGAACTCACTAAGCACTAATAAAGGGTTCAATCAAAAGACAAATATCCTGCATAATTTTATTCAGCAAATATTTTCATTTCAAGCAGTGGTGGGTTTCAATCTTTTTTTACTACCAATTCTGTGGGTATGGTTTGGTGGGCGTGGCACGGTTTGGAGGGTGTGACGGCGGGCATGGCAGGGAAAGGGTACTGTAAAATCTCCAATCCCTCCGTAATCCAGGGAAAGGATACTACAAAATCTCCATTTCCTCCTGATCAGCTGAGATTCTGGAGACAGAGAATAGATAGGGGCGGGGCCAGTCAGAATTTTTACTACTGGTTCTCTGAGCTACTTAAAATTTCCGCTACCAGTTCTCCGGAACTGGTCCGAACCTGCTGAAACCCACCTCTGATTTCAACACTGTCCTATAAAGCAGAGTAAGGAGGGGAACAACAGCAAAACCACTTATATATTGTTGCCAAGAAAACTCCACAGCTGTTTCTGTGACCAGCAGTTAGCTTGACTTGGGATGCCTTTGCCTTCTAATATGGATATCAGAGAAATTCTCATGCAATATGTATACATATGTGGGTGTATAGATAAATAAATAGAGATATAACGTTATGTGTCCATGTGATGGAAAAGGTTTGAGAATAAAACAGTCACTAGAATCATATCTCTATATAAATATGTATTATTTAGTTTTTCATCTCAAAATATATTGTAGAATAGGAAAAACATAAATATATAAGCAGAAGGAATACATGCATACAAACATAGATATACAGAGAGAACCACAAAATTTATAATGTGGCACATTTAAGATTTGGAGCCATTGGGGGGAAAAAAACAACTACCCTCTGGCAGTGCAAAATTGAGATTTATTTCAATTTTAAAAAGTAAAGAAAAATATTTTCTCTGGCTTTCTTAACACTGGGATCAGCCTAATTAATGTGACACAGAATCTAGGAAAAAAGGAGATGATAATTTTATTGATAGAATTTGAAAGAAACACACTAAAGCAGTAAAATAGTAAAAAAGGCAAGGGTGAAACACTACCGGCTTGGACCAGTTTGGCCAAACCGGTGGTGGTGCGTGGTTGGGGGAACCAGTAGCAGGGGCAGCTTGATGATCCACCCTGATGTTGTTACTTCCTGGATTAACCAGGAGGTAACCTGTTTTTGACTCTCTGTGTATGCGCAGAAGGCTTTGCACTTGTGCAGAGGGTCTAAGTGTGCACATAATGTGCGCACATGAGCGAAGCATGTGCAGAGCATGAACTTCTGAACCAGAAGGGAATATAAATAGATTTAACCTCTGGAAAAAGGTATTACAGATTAAAACTGATTTTTTTTCCCTCTAACAAGTTTTTTCCCCCTGGTCATATTTAGGGGAAGTAATAAAATGATAGGCCTTCTTCAAAACGGCACTTTAATTTAAGGTGCAGAAACCAAAAAAATGCATGCAGTGCTGTATCCATGTATCTTATTAATAACAAATATGACAATAACAAATGTTGTACGGCATGCATGGTAGAGTACAAATGGTACAAATGGTTTTCAAATCCTCTTTAAAGTACCCTACATGACCCATACTGTGATAATCCTGATATGAAATAATTAAAAGATTTCAGCCAAGTCATTCCTAGCCCTGGCCAAGATTTGTGCATCCCAAGAAAAGAATCCCAATTATACAAAACAGTTTTGCAATCACTTCTGTCTTGCTGTGCTTTTTTCTCTCTCCACTGGACGATGTTTCAGAATTGACAGCCTTCTCGGACTGAACTAGGAAATGCAGATATCCATTTTCTTGTGATATTGAGATCTTAATCCCTAGGTGATCTCTGCCTCCAGCTTCATGTACATATTATATAGCATGCAGATCTAAATGTTGTACAGCTAAAACGTCCCCAGTATTAACTTGCAGTACCTAGAAATACGTTCATCAAAGGATTCTGATTTATTAATAATATTTTCTGAGGAACGAATCTTCCTTTCTCCATGTTTTTAATTTGTGAAGCACAGAGAATAACACCAGCTTTTAATTATGCATTTTGCAAGATGCCACTCTGAATAAGAGGGAAGAAAATTAAAATAGTGGATCAAATAGTAAATTTGAACAGGGGCTGGGAATGAGCTGTAGCATAATGCTAATAGCTTTGCGTCTTCCTGGCATTATGTCAATAATGGCTCTAATCACATTAACTAGAGAGGCCATTACTGTATTCTCTTCAGTGGCATGTTCCATAGCAACACATTGTTCACCATATAATAACTGTCGTTAGGTCTTATTTTTCAAGACAAGTTTTAATGTTTGACCTAAAGAGGAGGCCAGTGTACACAACCGTGTTTATTTAAAAAAAAGGAAAATCATCCCTACATCCCTCTGATGTAGCTTTATTACATACCCATACCTAAAAAGGGTTGCCGTACTTTAAGGCATAGGCTTTGCTAGGACAAAGAATAATTTATCTAATTTGTAAGAGGTTCTTTATCTTCTCAAGAGCATAGTAAGAGCATACTAATTATCTTCATGGATCAGTCCTGACCCAAAGATTTCCTTGAATAGCAAAATATTTTCTTTCTTTCTTTCTTTCTTTCTTTCTTTCTTTCTTTCTTTCTTTCTTTCTTTCTCTCCTCCTTCCTTCCTTCCTTCCTTCTTTCTTTCTTTCTTTCTCTCCTCCTTCCTTCCTTCCTTCCTTCCTTCCTTCCTTCCTTCTTTCTTTCTTTCTTTCTTTCTTTCTTTCTCTTTAATTCTTTATTTATTTCCTTCCTCCTTTTCTTCCTTCATCTCTTTATTTTTCTTTCTCTCTTTCTTTCTTTCTTTTCTTTCTTTCTTCTATCATATCATATCTGTCTGTCTATATCCCATTTTTATTATACCGGGGAAACATATAGTACAAAATCTGGTAAAGGCATCATAATAGAAAACCCAGGATATTTATGAAAGGGTTTTTTTTCCAGATCCTTATGATTTCAGTTAGAGACTTAGTTAAGCTAGGAGTTGCATACAATTTCAGAATCTATATGTGTCTCCCAAAGCCCTCTGGAATTGTGCCATTCAATTACTAGATGATGTGCTGCTAATGTTTGCCATAAAACAAAACCATGTATAAGCCTTATCATATAAAACCTTATATAGCCCTTGGGAAGGAAAGGTGCTGTGAATTGCTGGTACTTTCTACCTAGGTGCCATCCTAATGCTAATGTCAGCCCTCTGCCTACAGTGGCCTACACACTTTCTCCAAAAGTAACATAAGCAAAATGAAGTCCAATGGGACATAAATAACATTTTCGATAGAGACTGTAAACTTCTGCAACCTATGCTTCCAAATACGACTTAACTTATATTTAGTAAATTCTTACTTTTATTATTTATTCACTATAAATCTGCAATGTATTTGTATGTTTGACACCACAGAAATAGAATAGAATAGAATTTCTTATTGGCCAAGTGTGATTGGACACACAATGAATTTGTCTCTGGTGCATAGGCTCCCAGTGTACATAAAAGAAGATACATTCATCAAGAATCATAAGGTATGACACTTAATGATAGAAATAGGGTGCAGATAAGCAATCAAAACCTATTAGGAAGCAGTCAATAAAAACCGTAAGCATAATAGCAAGAAGTTACAGTCATACAGTCATAAGTGGAAGGAGATGGGTGATGGAAACGATGAGAAGTTTAATAGTGTTGAGGGAATTATTTGTTTAGCAGAGTGATGGCATTTGGTGGAAAAAGTGTCTTTGTGTCTAGTTGTTCTGGTGTGCAGTGTTTTATAGTGTGGTTTTGAGGTAGTAGTGCAAAAGGTTTATGTCCAGGATGTGAGGGGTCTGTAAATATTTCCACAGCCCTTTTTTTTTACTGTTTGAACATTTGCACGTCAGCCTTTGAAAAAAAAATCAGGGTGGTATATGGCTGGAGGTAAGCCACACCTGGTACATAGTTTCTGGGCATTTTCATTAGACAGTTATGTTCCTGGGAAGTATGCAAGCTTGTTTGGCCCTGTGCTTTGACATTTACATTAAGGGGGTGGGATCCTTTGGGCGTGTAGGCCTTGGAGCAAGTACATGGATCTGTTGGTCCATGACCCATGAGTCTATGTACAGCACACCTGGATATCCAATTTGACTGCAAAGGAATTAATGGCAGAAGAACTTGGTTTATCCCACCTATGTTTTGTGACAATGAACCTTTCTAGAATGAATAACGCTTATATTTTCATAACTCTTTAGAACTTTTAGAATATGGAAATAGGGCTAATACAAAAAGTTCACTCAGGTCTCCTCTAAGTTCTTAAACATACAGTATCATAACTATATTTTGCTAAGGATGAAAGTGCGGTCAAGAAGACTTTTTCTTTTTTTACAAGGAGAATAAAATGTGTTGGCTGGAAAAAATGTGGAATATCATTTAAGCTCAACTTCAAATAATACTGGGTGTGAGGGTAGAAGGATTTTTATAAAAATGATGGATTTGAAAATCTTCATACATAAATACAAAATACTTCGATGTGATGAATGGCAATAAGTTATTAAAAACTGTCTTTTAAATAACACAATGTCCAATGGATATATATATATATATATATATGCTGTCTTGGTGTTTGGTGCTGAAATTTTTGCACACTAATTCAGTCTTGCAGAATTTGGTGAAGAATTTGTTACAATGAGTTTGTTACAATGTGTTTGTTACAATTTTGTTACAATAATTTTGTTACAATGAGGATTCAGAGTGTCAAATTGTTTTTTTTAAAAAGCCAGCATAAATATTTCCACGCATTAATTACTAAATTGGAATTGAATTCCTCTAACAGATCCTTAGTACAGTATAGAACTTAGTGTCAGGAGGTTGGCAAAATATGATGAACTGCCTTTAAAGAAACAATAATCTGTCCTTGAACAACTGAAATAATTTGTCAATTTCATAATTAGAAAGCAAACGTAATTATACAAGCTCAGGCAGTTTCTTGATTTGCAATTAAATTAGGACTTTTTTGACGTATACTTTGAGCGCGGAAAGAAAATGCCACACATTTTTTTTAATGCAAAACTAAGAGCTGAAAAAAAACCTAGAATAAATTTTCTTTTCAGGTTATACCAAAAAAAAAATCAAGTTACATAAGGTTCATAAGTGATGTTCTTTTGTACCAGTTTTGTGGCAGGCAGGCAGAATTGTTGCGGGCTGCAAACACATCTGAATAAATTCCCTGGGAAGTTGAGAATCACTCACATGGTAGGTATGTAAAACCTTGTAACTGACATCAAGGGCTGTTGCACTTTTGTCGGTTTATTGAATCAGCGGAGCGCTCAGTCCCAAGTGACAGGAAATGTCACCAGCATCTGCATCCCTGACAAGAATTTTACACCTTGAGATTAAGGGGACATACTTACATACTTCTGCTTAGCCTTATGTCACTGGCTTTTAGCATGGATTTTGAAAAGTATATTTTCATAGCTGTGAAATAACGCTGCGCGATAGGCAGACCCAGAGCGATGGTGAATGTTGATTGGCAGTTCTTTAGGGGATACGTTTCATTCAGGTTATTTCTAAGCAAGGCTCACTATGTTAAGCTACTGCAGTCAAATGCTTACATGGTAACAGCAATTTCTTCAGGAAAAGATGCTGTGAAGAAAGCTGAATTTTAAAAACGCAGCCAGTCAGCTGGGAACAGTTCCATTTTTGAAATTTAAAACCTGTTCGAAAAGGGGCTGCGTTTCATTTTATTCATGAATTACCGGTTAGGGTTTTTTGGGTGGGGAGGGGGGTGTTTTGCAATTCTTCTCTCTCTGCTGGATGCTTGTCAGCTGTGTGTGTGTCTGCGTCAGTCCAGTTTGTCGGGGAAAAGAATCTTGTACTAGTTGTAAATTCATACTCGCCAGGGCAGGCAGTGTAATGTATAAACAGATCCTGAATAGCAGGATCTGCATTTGCACACCCTGCGCTGTTGAAAAGGTAAATCTCTTTCCTTGTTGCCGTGGTCTGTCAGTTTTCATCTTCATTGATTAAACACCTGCTGCCCAAAAGGTGGAATAGCTGAAGCAGGAGAGCTTCCTTTTAAAAGATGGGGCAACTTTGTGCAGGGCTTCCCTATTAACCTTGCGTAGGAAACGAAAAGCGTGAAACCTCAAAACCTGTATTAATCAGACCCTCTCCCAAATTTGTTGCTACGTTGTCATTTTTACTCTGAATGCAAAGAAAATTCTGAGCGCACACTGAGAATTACACCAGCTCTGTAAAGTTTATTTCAATTGCATTGGCATTTAAATTAAAGACATTTACATTTTTTGCTCTGATTTCACCCAATTTCTAGAGTGCATGTTCTCTACAGAAAGAGCCCAAAGAAGGTTTTGTTTCCCTCAGTTACAGTCTAACATAGCATTTTTTAAATTTATTTTTTTAAAAAATCATATTTCAGTGTCATTGTCATAACATGGAATTATGGCAATATAACCACAAAGTCTTTCCATACATGTGCATAATTTTTTTTAGGGTGTAAAAATTGGTGTATTAATTAGCAACCAAGATATTTTTTTTTCCTGGAGGTCTGAATTTGCAGAAGTCAACATTTCTGCAGAAACAGATGTCTGGTAGAAGTCATAATAAGATCATGCACTAATCCTAGAAATGGCACAAATTAAATAATTTGCTGCAGTGCAAATTTTATCATAATGTGAATGATATACAGTTCTCAATTTGCCTGAAAAATCCTAGTCGGTAGCTTTAACCATACATTTGGGCAAAAAACAAACTCCCTGTTGTTTCATTCTTAAGAAATATGTGCCTTTGTTTCTTTAATTTTTTTAACCTAAAAATTATAGCTTGAGCTTTCTTATTTAGTTGAGTTTAGAATTCAAGCTTAATGTGAATTCTATACATACTGTAAATAAAAGGTTGCTTTTTTATTATGATCATTCATTTTTCTGTTTATAATACTCTATGTAAAATAACTTGTAAAATTATATAAAACTATGGAAAAATGAGTTAACTACTGTGAGATAATTTTAACCCAGTCTTAATGGCTTATTGTTTTCCATGTTATCCCCAGTCCTGAATAGGAAGGTACAAATTTCATTCTTGGACAATGGAACTTTTAGCCTGGTGTTTAGCATTGCAACTTAAACAGCTCACTCTAACTTTCCATTTTAGCAGGGGGTAAAAACATGCATATTGTTGTTTTCCAAGCAAAATAAAAGCATTGCCAGAAGACTGAAGTTAGACAAATAGGAATAAAATAAAATATTTGATGAAGCAAACTCAGAAATCTAATTGAATTTAATTGAATAGTTTATACAAAATTTATTCTTTTCACAATGAAAATGAAATCTCAGGGGGGAAAACAATGCAAAGAGATTACTTTTTGGATTGTGTTCATTTATTTTTCTTTTTAAAAAATGCCTGCTATCTAGAACAGACACCTTGATATGACACAAAATAAATTACACAATGGCAGCAAAAGATACAAAATGAGATGCATGCAAAAGATTTAACAACAAACACTTGCATAAATCAAATGCTTAAACATTCAAAATTTAAAACTATATTTTATTACCGTTTTGACAGAGGGAGCATGAAAAAATTCAGTATTGTAATAGATTTTGCATAAAGTATTTCATTTATTAAAGTTAATTTATTTTTATTTATTAAAGTTTTATGCTGCCCATTTCATAAAATATTTCTTTAGAACGCATATTTGCATGGTTCTTTCAGGAGAAAATGCCTATTTGTATTTTTTTTTCCGCTCCAGGTTCAGAAACAGAAATTATGGTTTAACGGGCAGCACAGAGCCAAATATTTTGCCAACATTTTTACTTCAGGGCCATCTATAAACTTAACATTTAAAACCTAATTATAGACTGCATGGACAGCAGCCTTATCATGGCTTTCAATTAAGCGTGAAAGTGCTAGTCATAATCTTTGGCTGTTCGGGACTTGCAAAACAGCCGCTGCTGGTTTATTTATATACATGCTTCTTGTTTCTCAGGTTAGCAGTATTCTTCCTCATTAACCAGACAAACACATCCAGGAAACCCACCGCTTATTTTAAGTTGTCTTCTCAGCATCATAGGCTTATAATTAAGCAATAAGCATAGACAATATTACTGCGCTTAATGGAGCTTAATTGCCATTCGGAATGTTTGTTTGTTATGCATGTCTGCACGCATACAGATACATTAATAGGTCCATTTCAGGGAAGTTGGGGAATCGGCCATCATCAAGATTTCCTCGAGTCTGGAGAAGAAACTGGGTAGGGAACAACTGTACTTGACTTGACTGTTCTTGGATCAAATGCATAACAGCCAAAACTGTTATGAGAAAAGAGGACTGAGGATTCTCTCAGAATTGATGAGTTGAGGGCAGCTGCCATCAAATCAGCAGTGAAGATTAGAGAGATCGGGTGACTGATGGTTAGTGGAAGATGTTTTGATCTGCCAGGAAAATAAAACGAACACCCCAACAAGAGGGCGGCTTCCTGTGACGGCCACAAGCTATGTAGATCAGAGGTTCCCAAACTTGGCAGCTTTAAGACTTGTGGACTTCAACTCCCAGACTTCTCCAGCCAGCAGAACAAAATAGACATAGACTTCAGAGGGTCATTAGAACTGCAGAGCTGGCTGGAGAAGTCTGGGAGTTGAAGTCCACAAGTCTTAAAGCTGCCAAGTTTGGGAACCTCTGATGTAGATAGTAGTTGGTTGTAAATCTGCTCCTTTGCTTGGGGAATTGCATAAGACATGTCTGCCTTAAACCCAAAGATAAAACACTAAAAAAAAATAATTAAGGTGCCTACTTTCAAGATGGTGACCATAACCGTAGAATCAAAACCCCAACCCTTTTTTATATGAATTTCATGACACATGCAGAGGGAGGGAAAAAAGGAAGCTAGGCTTTTACTGTGTGGCAAACTTGACTTTGGATGGCTTGCAGGCACCCCTGCCTCTTGCCACTAATGGTAGCAAATTCATTCTACTTTTAATAAAACAAGCACCCATCTGTCTCACATTTAGGGTTGCTATGGCTGTGCGCACTTCAAAAATCATTTAGAAAAGTTGCCTTGACCTGCAAGAGCAGCCCCGCATTGATGTTTACTAAGTCAGTTGGTTGTTTCCCAGGCTCGGAATCATCTGCTTTAAGGAATTCACTTACTAAAGTTAATCTAGTTAATCTAAACAAGCAGCATCTTCTCTTCCAGGCTTGCTGGAAGCCTGAACAAATTGAGGATATATTTTAGCAGGGAGGGGCTGCACAAGTACAAGATCTGAATCACTTGTGAATCATTCTGGAAGCACTGCATGTCCACCTCTGATGCCATCTTGGTATTTTATCTTTGTAGCAGAGTAAGTATACCCCCCCCCCGCCATCCCTTTTGCTTGGTATGCTTACCTGTATTTTCCCTGCTGTTGCTGCTGGTCCCTCCAGTGCTACTCCCCAATTTTCCTTCCTCCTACGCCATGGCAGCTATATTTGCTCTTCCCTATGATTATTTGAATGCACGCAGGCTCTGCCTTTGATGTTCTTCATATACTGTAATTTGGTTTGATTAATGGATTTTTCAAAGGTGTGGTGCTTCATCTTCATCCTCTGTTGATTAAGACCACCAGGTATCAGGTCATCTTGTCTATTTAATTCCACTAAACTTAAATTAATTATAATCCTGTTAAGTTTAAAACATGTCATAAACAAACCCATCCATTGGTTCCATAGCAACAATATAGTGTTGTTATTTTAACACGACTTGGCAACTTGCACGGTTCTCCCCCCCCCCCCAATTATATAAGAAAGAACAAATAGTAATTGCCAAACTTAATAATGTTAAAACTGTGATACAAAGTGTAGTACAAATAAAGGTATCTCCTGAAAAGTTCATTGAAGAATATATTTAAGAACGTCCACTTACGTCTGCAAGGTTTCTTTTTGTCTGGGACATGACATTGTTTGTGGATTGTATATTTTAGGATCTTTCATTCTACTCCGACAAATGTGCATGTGTTCCTCTCGTATTTCATCCAGCAATTAAAATCATAATAATTAAAATATTGCATTTCCCCTCCTTGCCCGACAGATGCCTTAAGCAAGATGTGCATGTTATAAGTTCAGGTTCAAAATATATTGTTTTGAAATTAGTTTTATATTTTTGTTTATTTCTTTAAGTATATTTACAGGACTTATTTGAAATGCTGGTGGGGTATTTTGATTGTTTAGAGTTAGTTATAGGCACCGGGGCAATTATGATTACATAGTTCAGCTATGTAATCGTAGTTCAGTTGTCCCCGGACTATTTACAGCTACTGAAGAATTATTGTGCGCTTTCTCAGGAATAGTTTCCACTGCCCTTGCAAGAGACAATATGCAATAGTAGTTTAAGTGCTGGAATAAGAGTAGGAAAACACAGAGTCTAATCCTCCTTTAGGCAGAAAAGCCAAGTGAATGACCTTGGACCACTCACACATTCTTTCAGCCACAAAACAGGGCCTCTGCAAAAGCTAGTTTAACAACAAACTCTTCATTCATCATGCGTTGATGACCTTGCTAGGCAAAGCGCACTACAAGCAAACAAATGTTAGGAAAAAGATTTCCCAATGTGATAATGAGTCTTGTTTAAAGGAAAGAAGATATAAGGTTGTGGCAGTAGCTTCTCTGACATTTTAGTTACATAATAAAACAAGGGGTTTTGGGGTTAGCTTATAATGTTATAAGAAGATTAGATGCAATATTTAAGAGATTTGAGAGAGCTGACTTCAGGAAGACTGCCATCTTGAATGTTAGAGAGCAAGTCCTATTTTTAAAGATATACTTTTCAAATGGCATTTTATGCCAAATATAATGAGAATTTATTGCAAAAATAGTACACAATCGTATAAGTTGACCATGCATTTTAGATAATAACTTCATTTGGCATATACGTACTTGGAGGTTTGATTACAAATGCTAATATTGAAAAAATTTCTAAAATAAAGCAAAACAAAAATGGGTGCAAGTCCAATTCTTCTTTATAAAATCATAATTGGGCACTTTTCCCCCCTTTATTATCTAATTTAAAGAAAAACAGAAAGCCAATTTGTTGCTGATTTAATTTAACAGATTAGGTAAACAATATAATAACAGAAACAGTCTAGAATTCTTACAGTTTTCTGAGGTATAAAACAGAATTTATTCTGCTATACTATGATTTCCTCCCATGATTTCCTCCCATGTAATAAATATATATATATTTATACACATACATATACATATACAGTCACATAGAGAGAGGGGGGGAGGTTGGCTTAACAAGGAAATTCTTTCTTCTTTAAATTTCTTTATTTAGTTGACAATATTTTATCTATTTTTTTTTAGATTCATCTCTCTTAGGACTCCATTGATAGGACTCTTATCTGGTCAAATACTTTTGGAAATATAATGTCATATATTTTTATTCCAATTCATCTGATCCAAAGTTACATTTCATGTTATTCCATCATTTTATATAATACTTTCCTTGTCTTTATTAAGAAAAAAAAATGGAATATGTAATTTGGAAGAAGTTTGTTTCCAAATTAGTGGCTTATTTTCTGGATTTTCTTTTTCAGAGTATGTACATGTAATTATTAGAGTAAAAATGTTTGCATAACCCTTCACTTACTAATTTTGCAACATTTTTTATTACATTTCAAGAGGTAAAACAATGCAGATAAAATGATGAGACCAATTTGGAGAACCCGAAGCAAAACATTTGCCAAACTGCCCTGTGTCCTTCTAATTAACAAACTAGCTCTGTGTGGACTGGATGGCATGTTGATTGATTAGATGGTTAGCTCAAAAAAATATGCCCAGAGACAGATCATCAAAGGTTCTTCATCAGGCTGGAAAGAGGTACTGAATGGGGTACCACACAGCCTTCTTCTTCTCTCTATTTGGGTTAATGATTTGGATGATGAGATGGCAGGAATATTTCTCAGATTTGCAGATGCCACAAAATATAGCGGGATAGCTTCTAGTTATGTACAAGGGAAAAACAAAATGTAAAACAATCCTGACAAATTAGAGAAATGAGCTTAAAATAACAGAAAAACAATTATCTAATGTGACATCATTTGTCAAACGTTAAGGATGCATCCAAAAAGGATTTGGTTGTCATAGTTGTCTGAACTTTCATTTCCTTATATGATATGTTGATCGAGTAGGTGGTTAGCTCAAAAAATATGCCCTAAGACAGATCATCAAAGGTTCTTCATCAGGTTTCATCAGTTTTTGACTTACAACCATTTGTTTAGGGACTGCTCGAAGTTACAAAGGCCCTGTAAAAAGTGACTTACAATCAGTTTTCATGCAACAATTACAGCATCCCCATGGTCGTGTGATCAAAATTCAGGCATTTGACAGTTGCTCAATCCCAGGGTCACACAATCACCATTTGTAACATTCCCAGCTGGCTTCCAACAAGCAAAATCCATTGGAAGAACCAGATTTGCTTAACGACTTCATGATTTGCTGAACAACTGCGGTGATTCATTTAACACTCAGGTCCAAAAAAACCAGAAAAGATTGTAAAATGGAGCAGAAATTCAAAACTGCCTTGCTTAGCAACAGAAATCTGGGGCTCAGTTGTGATCATAAGTTGGAGGCTACTCATCTCTCTGTGAAATGAAAAAAGTGTTTTCACTTAGAGCAAAAAAGGAACAAGATAAAATGGGCAGGTATAGGCTAGGGCAGAGTTGTTCAAACTTTCTCAAGTCAAGACATCCATAAGGGTTCCCAAACTGTGTGCATTCAGGAATGCTTTTGTTATGAACTAGTTAAAAATGTCACCATGGATTTATTGTCATTCCTTGGAGTACTGGGGAAGACAGATTTGAGAACCATGAGGTTAGACGGTACTACCTGGCAATACTATTTGTGAAAAAGACATTGGATCAATAGGTGATTGAAAACTGAATATGAATCAGCAATGTGATGCATCTTGATGCCCCACCCAAAAAAATCAAGTGCCGTTTTAGGGTATAATATAAAAACTACCCATTCCAAATTACAGGAAGAAATAACCATGCTACAGAATGTTCTGCATTGGTCAGATCCCTCCTCAAGTATTTTGCCTGCTTCTGGGTATCTTGCTGTAAGAAAGATTCATAAGGTAACATTGGAAGGATTTTTGAGAAAGGCAGCGTGCCCTCTAAAACTGACGTGTTTAGTACAATTGCGCATCCCTTGTGAATTGATGTCTTGGAACCATCCAGCAACACAAACCTACATCTTATCTCCTTAAAACAGTGACACGGAGCTCCTGCATGTTTCAAAGCATCTATTGGAGATAAAATCTGAAGTGTTGTACAAGTATTGTCACAATCCTTTTGCCTTGAGACAAGAAGGGTGAGACTGACATGTTCTCCTCAAAGACTTGAAAGATGTTGCACACCAGTAGGGCAAGATCCATTCTTTATTGCTCATGGATAAAACACAATAATGAGTTAAGTTACTGGAAAGCAAATTCTGCTTGTATATCACCAAAAAAAAAGCCTAATATATTTCGGCATTGAAACCAGTCCCCTTCTAGCTGTAGAATTCTATGTATAGGCATCTATTTAATTTTGAAAAATGAAGAGCTACCAGAGCAAGATACTATTCTATCCAACTTCTGAGGTACAGTATCATACATACACATGATGAAAGATCAGATTAATTAATACTTTGATGCTTATCTTGACCTTTACCACCTACTGGGTTTGCCCACCTACTGTGCTACTGAGCTTTTTAATAAGCTATTGACCAAAGAAATAAATATACACCGAAATGTAAAGCATGACAAAACTAACGTGCAGGATTTCCTTAGATCTTAATGATACGTGTGCAAAGTAGTCAATTTCCCCTGGAGGTTTTAGAAGAGGAAACTGACAAAATGATATAAATTATTTAAATATGAAAGTCTCCCGGGTCGCTTATTGAATTTATCATTTGGTGTTCCCTGCTTGAGTTATGGCACATATGTAAGGTTGGTTTCCACAAGTTTCTCTTAGGTTTGTGTTTCTCAACCTAGGAAATTTTAAGATGGGTGGACTTGAATTCCCAGAATTCCCAAGCTGACTAGGGAATGCTGTAAATTGAAGTCCACACATCTCAAGATTCTGGTGGCTTCTTTTCTGACTTAACACATTTTATTAAAAAGTATAAGCTTTTGGGAGCTGTAGCTTATTTCATCAGATGCACAGAACGTATCTCTGTACACCCATTTAGCTTACTTTTGGGGTGTTTCATATTTGCTTTTCTTGGTAAAATTGTGTATCAAATTTATCACTTAGGAAATAACCCTCCATATTGAAGGATGTATATATTTTAAATATATTCTCTTGGGAAAAAGAAGTGCTATTGTGGCTTAAATGTTATAAAGGAATTTTGTTAACAACTATCCTACAGAAAAGTGCTACAATTTCTAAGCCTGCGATTCAGTCACTTACTACTTTTAAGACATGTGTTCTAGCACATGCTTATTAAATATCTGAAATCTTTGTAAAAGGGCTTTTCTCGGTATTGTTTATCAGGTAAGTAGGTAATAATAAAAACATTGTTTTTGTGACATCTTAAGATGGCAATAGCTTCCCTTTATCCTTATAATTTTCCTTAACTGTTCACACCTTAAATCCGCCAGAAGCAATAGTTCAATCTCAGCAAATAGGGTTTTGCTAACATGCCACTCTTTAGTTTTGAGATGGTATCTTTGGGTGAAGTCAGTACAGCTGAAGTGGTTCCATGCAGGGGTGAAATTCAGCAGGTTCTGACAGGTTCTGGAGAACTGGTAGCAGAAATTTTGAGCAGTTTGGAGAACCGGCAAATACCACCTCTGGCTGGCCCCAGAGTGGGGTGGGAATGGAGATTTTG
>JANHFP010007836.1:116106-127850 GCA_032468135.1 Calamaria suluensis | reverse complement strand
GCTATAGAGAAAAAAATAATGCGTGGGTGAATGAATCATTTAAAGCTATACATTGTGAAGATGTTGATCTTAATTGAATTAGACGTTTCTTTCTAAAATTGGAAGAAAGCGCAGTTCTATTGTGTGGAAATGGAGCAACTAGTGTGTCACTTTAGACAACCGAGAAGCAGAATCATCTGCTGCAGATGTATGGCACACAGATCTTATGGACTTTCTCAGCATGGATGCTCCTTGAATTTCCTGTCTGCGCTGTCCCAGGAGGTTTGTCTATTCAGTCATGAGTTGACTGAAATAATATAAATTGGAATCTTTTGTAATGAAAGAAGTAAATGTTGATAAAATTTAATGGCATTGGGGAAAGTCATGAGAGAAGCCAAAACGAGTTAAACGGAAGACCTGATATGAGCCTCAAGCTGAGTATTACAATACACCGAGGAATCCACAGCTAGTTCATAACAAACTCCAAAGGGATCCTTGGTTCCTTATAACTTTTAATCTTAAAATATCCCTATTCCTTCTTATCTGCTTCTAAATTGTAATGCATTACTAATTTTCATTCAGTTAGCATTATGTGAACATTGCTTTGATTATAATACAGCACATATGTACCGTATTATATAAAACATACATGTTCTGACCTAGTTTTCTGCAATGTAATAGGAACCAAAAAAAAAGAGGATACAACTGAGGAAAAGTACTGAAAAAGTCACCATCTGATTGAAAAGTAGCAGGTCTATTTTTCCCCCAATTAATCATTGCTTTTAAAGAGCTGTGGCTTGCTTGATTTGGAGAAATATCAAATAGCAATAGCATGGATTTACTTGGTTGATTTTTTTTTTAAAAAAGCAATATCTGGTTTAAGTATTTGTTGAGTATTTATTCACCAATACCCCCTTTTAGAGGTATGATCAATTTATTTTTACAGCATTGTGGTTTCTTTGAAGCAAGTGCAGCATTTTAATGTTTCCAGGTAAACAATTAAAATGTAGGATTTTGAGGAAAGGGTCTGAAGTGATGGACAGTGCAGGTAACTGCCCTCTGGACTTACACATAAGGAGCTCCAGAATCTTGAAATATCAATGTTCAGCAAGAGGATAGCTAAGGTTTTGATCCTATTTATATTTGAACTAAACTGAAATTTACTGTACCACATCCATAGCATCATCATCATCTCCTCCTCCTCCTCTCCTCCTCCTCTCCTCCTCTTCCCCCTCTTCCTCCCCCACCCAAAGTTGATGAAATGGATATCAGAATTATACTTCAAGTAAGAGCATAAGCAGGTCAGGAATTTAAATAGAGCAGTGCTGGATTAGACCGCCAATCAATTTTCTTTTAGTAACTGGCCAGTTTGGTATCTCTATAAAATTTTCATATAGGTATAAATGTATATAACTGCTCCTTTTAGCTCTCCAGACTAGTAGGAATCAACAGAGTTACCTTCCTTGAATGTGCTTCTTCTGTATATTTTATTGTTCAGGTAGTACTCAACATTTCTGTTGCTAAACAAGATGATTGTTAAGTGAGCTGTGCTCTGTTTTATGATTGTTTTTGCCACCATTTTTAAGTGAATCATGTAGTTGTTAAGTGAATTTGGCTTGTCATATTGACTTTGCTGGTCAGAATCCCACTAGAACAGAGGTCACCAACTGGTGGTCCGTGGACCACCGATGGTCCCTGAGAAAATTTTGGTGGTCCGTAGAAAAAATATTTGCATTTTTAATATTACAGTAAATCAGGGATCCTCAAACTTTGGCTGCTTAGCTCCAGCAACTACTTCCTGTTCAGGCCCTAAGGAGCCCAGGTGGGCAGGCGAGGAGTGGCTGGGAGGGGAGGAGTGAGCAGAGACTGACAAGATGTCCCTCGATGTGAGTGACATCAAGTTGGCCACTCCCACCCAGTCACATGACCACCTAGCCATACCCACCCAGCTGGTCATTCGGAAGATCATGTTAGTGGTCCACAGGATTTAAAATTATGAATTTAGTGGTCCCTGAGGTCTGAAAGGTTGGTGACCCCTGCGCTAGAATAGTTACCCCTGGTGATCATATGACCCCAGGCCATTGCAACTGTCATAAATGCAAGCTGGTTGCCAAGTGCCCAAATTTTTATCATGTAACCATAGGATGCTACAATGGACATAAGTGTGAAAACTGTTCATAAATCAGTGTTGTGACGTGGAATGGTCAGTAAACAAATGGTTGGATTGCCTGTAATAAATGTCATATATTGTCAGGTTGAAGAAATGAATCACTCTCTATTGTTTATGTATATATTATCATTTGATAATGTTCCACTAACTTGTTTTGTATGGTTAAATAGAGAGTAGCAGTGATGGATCTTTCTGAACTTTGGGCAGGTAGCCTACTTAGAGACCGAAGCAACAAACAAGGAGGTAGAGGCAGACAGGCAGACAGTATCTGTAGAACTCACCAACTTATTGATTTGCTTCATGCTCAGGAAAAGGGCTTGCCAGCAAAATGATAAAAGTTGGCAATATGGCTCGCATGAACTTAACTAGAAACATTGCCCAAGAAACAACATATTTATTATCTAAACAGCCTTTTGCTTTCACACATACATGCTGTTATAGAGGATGGTCTGATATTACAGTGCGGAATTTTTAAGTTCTACCTTGAGGCAAATCTCATACTTACTAGCAAAAATGAAAGTGTGAAATGCTTTTTAATGTATATTTAACAACAGATAGTCTGGTGATTACTGATGTGTATTCTCCCTGGAATTTCCTTTGCTATCAAAAGGTAATATTAAAACACATTTTACGCATTTATGATATCCGCAGTGATCAGATATTTACTTTTAAAAATGCTTGCTACTTTTATTTATTAAAAGTGGTGAAAAGTCATCATGTTTTCACTCTAACCAAATTTAGTTTGCATAGGAACAGCAATTCCATGAATCAAAACAGTAAAATTTGCCTTTTTTAAAATAAATAAATAAATCTTCCTTGAGAAGATGAAAAAATATATTGAAAGTTTTCCTTATTATTTTATGTTGTATTATTAAATTTCCACATCAATTATAATGCCTAGCTATATATTACATTTATTAATTTGCTTAAAAAAACAAATCTTCCGAATTGCATAGCAAAGACATAAACTGCATGTCACTAAAGACATATTTCAAATACTTCCTGTAGTGACACCGTTTAACAAGGATTAAAGGTACAGTCCGTGACATTCTGATTCAACGCGTAGTAAGAGATTACCTTCTCTTATTAATGAATGTTAATTGTATGGTATATAGGCATTTATTGTTAAAAAAAAAAGATCTCTTAGTTTGGCTCACAAGAGATATTATTGACAATAGCTCAGTTCACAAAAACCAGAGGTTTACACTAATGTTTGTTCTAACATGATTAAACCACTATGTTTCTTTTCCTTCAATTATTATGTTCACTTGGTAGCAAAGTTTGCTTTCAAGAAAGTGTTTGCATGTAGTATTCAGAGCTTAGTGTTTGATGAGCAGTCAGAACAGGACTTTCAGTCGAAATCGATAATTATGCAGAATCAATAAGGTTTTCTTCTTTTGTGTTTGTCTTTGTTGTTTCTTTGATATGGCCTCTAGGATGCTGCAGGCAAAGTGCTGGACCGCTGGGCCATCATGTCCAGGGAAGAAGAGATTATTACCCTTCAGCAGTTTTTGAGGTTTGGAGAAACCAAATCTATTGTGGAGCTGATGGCAATTCAAGAAAAAGAAGGGCAAGCCGTTGCTGTTCCATCTTCAAAGGCAGACTCAGACATACGGACTTTTATTGAAAGCAATAATCGAACCAGGAGCCCAAGTCTCCTTGCTCACTTGGAGAACAGCAACCCTTCCAGCATTCATCATTTCGAAAACATCCCAAACAGCCTGGCATTCCTGCTACCATTTCAATACATAAATCCAGTCTCCGCTCCACTACTTGGCTTGCCGCCAAATGGGCTCTTGCTGGAACAGCCAACGCTGAGGCTGCGCGAGCCAAACCTTTCGACCCAGAATGAGTTCAATGAAAGCAGTGAATCTGATGTTTCCCCAGCCCCTTTCAAGAATGAGCAGACCTCCAGCAGGAATGCCTTGACCAGCATCACCAACGTAGAGCCCAAAAGCGAGCCAACTTCCGTTTCCCCCGTTCAGAGTTCGACCCCTGTCAACGATTTATCCAAACCCGAACACACAAAGAGCTCTTTCAGGATTCACAGAATGCGAAGGATGGGCTCAGCCTCACGGAAAGGGAGGGTCTTTTGCAACGCATGCGGGAAAACCTTTTATGACAAGGGGACCCTGAAAATCCACTACAATGCAGTCCACCTTAAGATCAAACACCGATGTACGATTGAAGGTTGCAACATGGTCTTCAGCTCCCTCAGAAGTCGCAACCGCCACAGTGCTAACCCCAATCCCCGGCTTCATATGCCCATGTTGAGAAACAACCGAGACAAGGATCTCATCCGTGCTACGTCGGGTGCTGCCACTCCTGTAATAGCAAGTACAAAATCGAATCTAACACTAACAAGTCCAGGGCGACCTCCGATGGGTTTTACCACTCCCCCATTAGATCCTGTGTTACAAAATCCTCTTCCCAGCCACCTCGTATTTCCCGCTTTAAAGACTGTACAGCCAGTTCCTCCCTTTTACAGAAGTCTACTTACGCCTGGGGAGATGGTGAGTCCTCCCACCTCGTTACCAACTAGTCCATTGATGCCGGTAACTGGCACAATGGAACAGTCTTCTCTCCCTTCAGAATCAACGCTCCCCGCAGGGATGATGCCCCTCCAAGAAATAAGTGCTGACCTCGCACCTAAGAAAAAGCCACGAAAGTCAAGCATGCCTGTCAAAATAGAGAAGGAGATCATTGACACAGCTGATGAGTTTGATTACGAAGATGAGGAAATTAATGATAACCGAAGCATAACTCATGATGGTGGTCATGACAATCATTGCCTTTCTCAGGAGGAGATGAGCCCGGGGTTGTCTGTGAAGGACTTCTCAAAAAATGGGCAAAACAGGTGCATTTCAAGGACAGAGCTAAGAAGGGCAGATAGTATGACATCAGATGACCAAGAGCACGAGAGGGACTATGAAAACGAGTCTGAATCCTCAGAGCCAAAAATGTGTGAGGAATCCATGGAAGGAGATGAACACATGATCCATGAGAGAAGTAGCAAGTCTATGATGAACCATGAAAGACTGGATGAAAATCACAGCGATGTTTCCCACCCCAGTGAAATTAAAGTCAAGGAAGAGTTTACAGACCCTACATACGAGATGTTTTACATGAGCCAATATGGACTTTATAATGGAGGCAGTGCCAGCATGGCTGCTCTCCATGAAAGCTTCGCTTCATCATTCAGTTATAACAGCCCCCAGAAATTCTCTCCAGAAGGCGATTTGTGCTCGAGTCCAGATCCCAAGATCTGCTATGTGTGCAAGAAGAGTTTCAAGAGTTCCTACAGCGTGAAACTCCATTATAGGAATGTTCACTTAAAAGAGATGCATGTCTGCACAGTAGCTGGCTGCAATGCTGCTTTCCCCTCCCGAAGAAGCAGAGACAGGTCAGTAAATATTGAATTTCTTAACTGATTGTCTGGGGTTGTCTTCTCCTTAAGCCAAAGTCTAAGAAAGCCACACTTAGGCTTTATACTGCATATATTTAAATGATATGGACGGCATATTCCTTTAATATAAGACTAGATAAGCAACCTGGTGGCCTCTAGATATTTTGATTATAATTTCCAATCCGCATATCAGTGGGCAGCGATAATGGGAGCTGTCACACAAAAATAACTAAAGGATACCACGTTGCCTTTCCTCGAACCAAGAAATCTTTCACTAGCTTTGTTCCTTGCTTTTCTTGATCTCTAGATCTCTATGCAAACACTGAACCATCATGTTATCTAATGAAATAGAAGTGCAAATATAAAAGGACTGTAAGTTCTTCACTGATTTTCTGTGTATCTTAATTAACTGTTCTTTCCATTTGTAAACAAAGCTCCCATTTCTCAGGGTGATTATTTCTGAATTCCATATAGACCATTCATGTGTAGGAGAATGTAAATAGGTTGGGTCGATGAAGAGACCGTAGGCAGAAATGCATACATATTCCTGGGCACAGAGATTGTGCAGTTAAATTCATTTTTCCCCTTTACTCAAGTATGTGAAGGTTGCTATTTCAATTTGGAACAGTGCAATAAAAACTCTTAAAACCTCAACCAAAACAAGTGGTGATGATACCACTGATGATGACACCACTGATGATAGATTTTAGCATTTGAGGAGGGCACCTGTGAAGCATCCTATTAATAATCAACATGCACGATAATGATGATGAAGTGCAGGCTTGTAGATTTTGGAGAAACCCCATTAAATGAACGAAAGAAGCAATTTGATATAGAGTCTTTTATTCATACAGGTGTGAATACAGTATACCCTGCCAGGTAGGTGAATCCCAATTCATTCAGCTGAGCACTACATACACATAAACAAAGAGGAACTCAGACATATTTTTAAAATTAATAAGGACCTTTTCTTCTGCTGGACATTTAGATGATATCACACAACAGTTATGCTACATCAAGTCTGAAATAGTTTAGTTTAAACAGAAGCAGCTGGCTCTAAATAGTTTAGTTCCTTTTTTATTCTAAAAAAAAAGTAAGGTAAATGGAATCTGCCAAAGTTCGGTCAGTGGCAGGCTAGCATTGATTTTTTATACTTGTGGGTTTAAACACACATAAACTTATACATGCAACAAATATGCAACACGTATTCATGCATATATATATATAAGCAACCCAAAGAGGTACAAACCCACATACTTATAAAAACAATAATGCTGCTCAGATAATGTTAATTAATACTAGAGCATAATCAGCTGGTGTTCACACAAATACTGGTATGTCACAGAAAAAAAAACCTGCTTTAAAATCTGTTGGACCGCAATCAGTTCCTATGTCTTGCTAAGTGAAATTGGTTTAAATTATTTAGCGGCAACTGATAATAAAAAAATGTGTTTCTGATCTTCCCTCACCACATTTCAGCTCGTTTTCTTTTTCACCCACATTATGCTTTTCAGGGAATTCCCACACTTCTTACAATTTAATCCTAGTTTCTTTTAATTGGCTTTGGCTGGTCTGCCACCACCATCCAGCTTTCAACAATGGATAAGCAAAAAAGAAAAATTCCTTATTTAGTTGGGCAGTTATTTGCATGTCACCCTTGACAAACATCCCAAAACAACATAATTCTTACAATGCAAAAATTGGGCATCCCTTATTTTAAGTAATAATCTGAACTGTAGCAAAATACATTTACAACTGTTTGATATTTAAAACTAATAGCAAAATTTTAAAAATGGCCAGGATTCAAAAAACTATGAAATGGATTCCTGATTAGGCTCTCCCAGTGCGAAAAAGTTTGCTTTTTGGGGGGGAAGTTGTGCATGTGTATGTTTTAAATATCGGGGGTTTTAAACATAAAAATATTAATTCGGCTTTAAATTTTAAATCGAATTTTAATTGGTTTTTTAGTTAATAGGGGACAGTTTGATTTAATTATTTTAATTATTTTAATTGTATATCACTTGTTTTAATTTTGTTGTTAACCACCTCGAGTCCCCAGAGAAGGGGCGGTATATAAATTGAATTAATTAATTAAATAAATAAATAATAAATAATAAATTAAAGGGCCAGGAGTTTGCAAACAATTTTGAAGTAAACATGAAACATAAGTGATCATTTAAAAGTTAATCCTTTCAGTATACTAAACCCCCTGTGTGAAATAAAGCCAATTGTTAGGCCCTGATCTGTCTTTACTTGGAAGTAAATTCCAATAGATTCAACGAGATGTGTTTATTACCTACATAAAGGCATAGCTAACACTATGATGTTACTCTCTCTCAATTCAGAATTACAATATTCTAAAATACAAAATTTTTATTTTTCTCTAAGTCACAATACATAGATATAGGCAGTTGCTTCCATTCTAACAGATGCTCTGAATTTCTAAAAGTATAGTGATATGTGAACTTCAGACATGTAAACTATGTTATACACAAATAAGTAAATCATAATGCTTATATATTTAAAATAATAAAAGATTTGTAAGATTTTCACAATATAAAATGAGAGACTATAAATTTCAAAAATCTAGTCAGTTTATCAAAAACACTGGTAGCTTTTGCATACATTTAAGAAATAAATCATAAGTATGCTTATTTTTTTAATGTATTGTTTCACAGCCGTGATGTTAACTATAATTGGGAGTTAACTGGAATAGAAAAGAGAATATGATGAAAAGTTACTTTGGAATTTAGTGGTTATCTTACACTTAGTTGCCACATAATGAAATTTTGAAAATTTTGACCTAAGATTATATAAATGCATTTGAGGTTAAGAATTAATGTTTCATTATTAATTCTTCAGTTCAACATTAAACTTGTTATGGATTCTAAATGGGCCTTTGACCTAGGTATTATTTAGCTTAATGACCTTTTCTATGAGGTAAGATTTTTTTTTCTTAACTTTCTGAGAAAATCTTATGATCTGTCTGGTCTTTTAGCAAACAAAGTGTTGAACATATAGTGTTTTATTTCATCACCAAATAACTAGACGAATAATAATTGAAAGGGCGTGAACTTATATAATCTTAACAGGCGTTAGAACCCAGTTGAAACCATTCTATCATATTGTAGCAGAAGTGTCACACTTCTAATGTAATTTGTACAGAATAATGCAATATCTTATCATTCAATCTAAGATACTATTTATTGTACTTACCATTAAATCCAACATACTATACTACTACTATTCTGTAGTAGTAATTGCACCTTCTCAATGGTGCATAACCGTATTTATGAAAATATAATGTAATCTTTCAACAAATGAAGTCTTATTAGAAAAAGAGGATAGTTATCACAAAGAATATGCCTGTGGCCATTTTTTGAATAACATGCATTAAAAATGATTAAAAAAAGAGACTTAAATGTTAAGCACTGATTATACTTGTTGCACTAATATCTTATTTATTTTTGAAGGCACATGGTCTCTCCAATTCAATATGCTTTAACAACTTTGGACCTGAACATTCAGAATAGCATTTGATAACTGGCTTTGATTCTAGCCATTCTTGTTTACCCACTTGTCATATGGATAACACGTTTTTCATTATGACGCCAAGGGCTCCTTAACAAAAACACAGAGTCTTACTTAAATTGGTGCCTTCCAAGGAAATCTTGTACTTCTGCTTCAGAGAAGCCTTGGATAAATAATGGGTAGGCAATATAGTTTGTCAGTGGCCTATTTGAGATTAGGATGGCCATAGACTTTGCAACTATTTAGACTAGATGCCCAGAAGGGGGTTCTCGGATATTTAAACGTTGAAGGAACGTTCGTCTTTAATGCTGATCGTTATGAAATGTGCCAATAATTTAATATCCATTTTCTAATGCTATCAGCAATTGACAGTGTAAGTCTCCCTTGTTACTCATGTCTAGGTCACGGTCAGACATGTTACTTCACTTTTCCAGTTCCCGGATTCCTGTAAAATAAATACATCTGCACTACCACGGTTAACTGCTTCAAGTTACAGAGGAAGGAACTTGATGCACTGCATCTTTCTGAGTAAAGGATGCTAATTGTTAACATTTCTCTTTAAATTTTCACAGAACAAAAAGCATGTGTGTTTGTCTGCAAGGTGGGAAAGGTGATTCAGCCCCCTGAATAAATTTTAAAACAAAATAATATTTGCTCAGGGTGACTTATAAATAAATATGAGGCAACTATTGGTGCCAAGTGTGATTCTTAGGTTGCTAGTTAAATCAGTCCAGATTTAAACTTGTAAACCCCTTGATTTGTATGGAGAAAGACATCTGGATTGGGTTTATTAAAATCTGCTGATGTTTCCAGAACTAAATTTGTGTGGATATAGGCCTCTGGGTAGTTAGATCAAGAAAGCGGAAGCAAGCGACTTGCTTATCTAGTTACCTGACTTCCAGCCCTGTACAGGTGTGCTTGAATAAATTAACATTAAATACGTCCGATGAGCCACTGCATACATTATCAACAAAGGTGAAGATGTGAACAAATACTACCTACCTCCTGTTATCACCTCTTAAACACCACAGCAGCCATCCCTCCCTTCCTTTTCCATTCATCCCGCTAGCTTTTGAAACTTAGAAAGTTAACTTTTGGAAACTGCTTTCCGAACAAATCTATGTGATGTTTTAAGGAGCCCATCAGTACTTCTAGACAGGAGGTTCTTTGAAGTAGGTGGTGGTGACTTTAAAGGCATTTGTAATTAACTGTGACTTAAGAGGAGAAAATATAGCTCTCGAAGGTGTTAGCTGCTTGCGTAATAATTTAATAAAATAATTTAGAAGTGCCTCTTTTCTTTTTTAAAAACTCTACATCCTTAGGCACACTCTCAGTTGTGCTGTAGCTGGAAGCCATTTCACTGGCGAGTCGGGACTGCTCGGCAAGGCGAGGAATTTGTTTCTTGCCTTGCCAAATCAACCCTGCAATCAGGCTGTGTCTTCTGTTCATAATGTCTTCTTTCTGTGATTAGTTAATTTCCTGACTTCATAAGAAAAAGGAATCAGAAGTGAATAATGGCTGGCTTTGCATCTTTTTCTTTCTCCCCTGCTGCATTCCTCTCTTCCACGAACAGTTTGGTCTGAAAGCGGCTAGGGAATTCTATTTTCTTAAAATTCTTGGCAAAAATGGGATAGCATTATCTGACATCCTCGGTGACTGATTGGAGATAAATGAACTACAGAATTCTTCATCCACTGCCCCAAGTGAATGCCTTTTATTAACTGGATGAAGGCATATGTAGTTCACTATAATCCATGTGATCCCACGTGGTCTCAGTTAAATCTCTCTTAGTGATGTAGCAAGCCATTTGCAAACAGTTTGCAGATATAGTTGAAAAGTATAATATAAAATATAGAAGCCATTGCTAATGTTAGTAGTGGCAGAAGGCGAAGCCTTTCTGAAAAGCTAGGGGAAGTAGGGTGAAGTAGGACCAAGCTTTTTAAGTTGTATAAAATCCATTCTTCTTCTTACAAGGGTAAGCAGAGAAATAATGAAGTTGGTTGAATAGCAAAGTATTTTCGCATTTGTTTGCAGCGTTAGAACAGTGTCTAAGTTGACAACTAGAAGCGATTTGACTGAAACCAGACATTTTTTTTAAACCATGCCATCCTGTCATATAAATTGATATTGCAGGAAATTTAAACTAAATTATGATGTTAATTGCATTTCTCGGAGACTTTCCTTGAAACTTAATGAAGACCATGCATACTGATGCAAAAAAAGATAATAGAATAGAATTAGAATAGGAGAATTTTTGTTTCAATTTTTGGGTTTGGGCTGTAGGGGATTGGCACTAAACATATATTATGCTACAAAGATTGGGATGGTTAGCAGAAGTGAGAGATTTATTAAAAGCACTCCTTAAATAAAGCCATAGATGAAGGACATTTTAATCATAGTCCTATGTTCCACATCCTTTCTTTCAGATCAGAATTACTTACTGGATTTTCAGAAGTCTATAATATGACCACCACTCAAAAGGTAGTTTCGGGAAAAAAAATCTTCTCTTGATGTTGAGGTCAATGCCATATCACTCTTACATTTTTTTATTTCTGCAAGCCCCCAAATAATAGCTGTTAAGACCCCTTATTAAAAACTCAATATTTACATAGCATTTTACAGTTTACTGAAAGATCCCATTCTCTTTATTGCTCTATA
>JANHFP010007830.1:17079-37750 GCA_032468135.1 Calamaria suluensis | reverse complement strand
ACAAATTAATGTAAGAAAATGGCAGGTTCACCCTATTTTATTTTATTTCCCTTTGAAGGGAAGATGTCAGAACTTTATTTCTGTCATAGGCCAATAAAATACAATCAATAGAAATGAACAACGCAAAACTATCCCCAACAGCAAGAAATATTAGAAATCATATGTGGGCAAAACTTACACATAATGTAGCAAAATAAATCTGTCTTGATTAGTTAATTCAGGATGTCAAACTCGTGGATTCATATTGTCATCATCTGATGTATCATGACTTCCCCCCTTTGCTAAAATGGGGGTGGGCGTGGCCAGTGCATGATGCATCTGGCCCATAGACCGCAAGTTTGACACCTGTGATTTAATAGATAGTGCAGTTAAAACTATGTATGCATCTTTCAAAACTCATATTTTCTTTCATCTAGTGGCAGAGGCTACTTTTAAATATCATCTTAATCTTTTAGAAGCATTATTTCTATGAGCAAAAATGAGATAAATACAATTATAAATATGTTATATTAATGGAGCTTATTTGTAATTTAGTTCAATTCAGTTTAGTTAGGTTAAGGTTTAAACTATGGTTAGGTTAGGTTAGGTTAGGTTAGGTTAGGTTAGGTTAGGTCAGGTCAGGTTAGGTCAGGTGGATAGTTCCTTTAATTTTCTTGAAATTTTGTTATTTGATATTTTGGTACAGCTGATTAGGAATGATTGGGATAATATACAATTTTAATCAGTAAATCACAACTTAGTCCCTGCTTTTACCTCTAGAAAAATTAATATTTTCATATGTTCATTGCTAAAGTATATTTTTATGGAAAGTTAATGCAGATAATGTTTAAAAATGCTTTAGAAATAGCCTCTGACACAGATTAATCTTGTAATCATAGCATTGAATAAGCTTTGGTTATTAGATATGGGGGAAAACTTCTATAAATCTCACAACTTATTTGTAGGTATTTTAATTAAATGAAATATTATTTTATTTTAAGCTATCACCTTTATATATTTCAGCATTTTTAACAATAGTGGTTTTAATTTTGCTTGCTATTGAGTCTATCAAAGCCATAAAGTACATATTATTTAATTGTTGCAAGACTGAAGATGCATCATATACATTATTAGGGAAGAACCTATGCCATTGGTGCCAAGCCTTTTACTCCCCGAGTGCCAAACAGGTACTCACTTCATTTATGTACGGCTCCTCCCTCATGCACTGCATGTGCAACCGCACCATCTGCATGTGCATGAAGCTATTGCACAGCTCCTCCATGCACTGCACACACAATTGCACCATCTGTGCATGCACACAGCTTTTATATACACAATGCTGTGTGCATGCTGCACACAGATACTCATGCACACATGCACAAATGTGAACACTTGCATAGGAGACCTCCGAAGATGAGCTGGGTCTCCAAAATTGCACGCTTGTGCACTGGAGGCCTGAAGGCTAGCTGGGCTGCAGATACTGTACGTGCTCAGCTGCAGGTGAGTTGGGTGACAGCTCGTGTCCCCTGAAAGATGGCTCTGCATGCCACCTCGACCACACATGCCATAGGTTTGCAATCATGGACCTATGCAAGGGTCTTGGAGAACATTATCAGCTTAAGTGCAGAGAATTTTTCCCAGAGCAAATTCAATGCTAATTCAATTCAATAATTCATTTATTTACATTTATTTATTTCTAAATAATACTGCAATATCTTGAAATTCTACATAAAACCCAATAGTACTCTTAATTCTGTTATTTAGGGTTAAATATCTACCTGTAAATCAGTTTACATCAGTGTTGGCGAATCTTTTCAGCACCAAAACGGGAGAGGGTCTTCCAGTTTCTGGTGTGCATGCAGACATGAAGACCAGCTGGCCAGTGCACATACATGTGCTGGAAACTGGAAGCTCAGCTTCCTGACACCTGCATGAGAGCCAGGGAGCTGCTGTTCCAGTTTCCCAGCGCTCCCGTGCACAGGAAGATCAGTTGGCTGACACACCAGAACCTGGAAGACCAACGGATGACAGCTGGCATGCCCGGAGAGATGGCTCTTACTGCCACTTGCAGAAAGTGTGCCTTAGGTTCGCCATCAAGGGTTTGCCTCCATTATTTGATTGGAAGGCATCTATTCAAACTGTAGTATAAACAATGAATGACTATAACTAAATTTACAAGCAATAATGTTGGCTAAATAATGACAGTAACACAGAAGCAAGTGTTGGAGCATATAATTTCAATATGTTTAACCTATAATTTTTTTCAAACTTTACAGGTTAAATATATGGGCATTGACATTCACCCATGGATTCTAATATGCAATGGCAAAAAGCACCATGACAAGTAAATCAAATATAGCTTGCTGACTACAAGGTGTGAGACTTTTATATACATTCTTCTTATTTTATTCTTTAATTTATGTGGGGCTATATTCTTAGAATCATTTAGACTTGGTGAAAAGGGTTTCCTTTTGATGGCTTGTTATAAATATCAATTAAGCAAAGGAGAAAAAAGCTTTATATTCATTATAGCATACTATGTTCCACATCTCTTCTTCTAAAATATGTTTGTTGCCTAGACCACTACTATGCCATACACAGAGACACACACACACATAAATGTGTTTGTGTGTGTGCCAGGAAAGGAGAAGAAAATGAATTCCCTCCATCCAAAATCGATAATTTACCTAAGAACCACTGCTGTTACTTTTCTGATTACTTTGTAGGTTTCTGAGCTAAAGACACCTCTGTGCTATTATTTTCAAAGTATACCCCAAAAACATGAGCAAAACCAGCAAAAAAGGCATATTTTATTATAAATACATTCACAAACACACATATTAATACTGAATTAATAATGAATTATCCCTTTACAGACAACAGTTAACACTTCCTGAATTTTTGTATGGTTTTGAAATTTTCGGGGAAAGTTTCTCTATAAGAGGGAAAAAAAACCCCAATCATAATAAAATTAAATCAGAATACACAAACATGTCTATATTTGAAATATGTCTCACTTTGTCCATAGAGATGGATAAGAGATTACAGCTTCTTAAAAAAATGCTGTTACCAAAAATCAGTCTATTGTTCTCTGACTAAGAATCTGGTTTTCCAGCAGTATTTCTCTGAGTTTTACAAAGAGGCTATTTGTACAAATAATAATAATAACAGAGCTAAACATTAAAAATGTTAAGGGTTGATTTGCAGTATTAATCATGAGAGATTCAATTTTACTCAATAACATTTAGATTCAAGTGACTTATGCATGAGATGTGGCAATCATAATAATTCTGAGTCAAAGTGACCTGTTTTCCAATCATGAAGTTGAAATCCAATTTGAATTACGTTAACTCAGTAGATCTCTATCTGAAACAGTTTATAGCTTGTGTGCAATATAAAGAATCCTCCTACTAACTGTATAGCACCGTGATGGCGAACCTATGGCATGGGTGCCAAAGGTGACACGCAGAGCCATATCTGTGGGCATGTGAGCATTGCCCTAGCTCAGTTCCAGCGTGCATATGTATGCTGGCCAGCTGTTTTTGGGCCTTCTGTGCCCTCTGGAAGTTGGAAAACTGGTTGTTTCTGGCCTTTGGAGGGCCTCCAGGTGGTAGAGAAGGCAGTTTTCGCCCTCCCCAGGCTCCTAGAAAGCCTCTGGCTTTCTGGAGCCTGGGGAGGGCAAAAAATGAGCCTTCCAGGCCCACCGTCCCATTGTGTGCCAAAAGTGGGGGGGAGTGCATGGAGGAGCAGATGCATTGAATTATGGGTGCGGGCACAAAGGTGCACAACCCCCCCTGTGCTCCCCCCACTTTTGGCATGCATTTTCATGCTTGCCGTTGCCACACTATTGAAATATAAGGTAAATATAAGGTAAATTTCTGGATCTTTCAATTTTTCAATATAAGGGAAGGAAAGGAAGATTCAGCCACTGCTTTTAAAGGGACCTTTGACCAAAATAGATTTTTTTTTAACTTGAACTCTACAATATAGTTCTGTCTCAAACAGGATAAAATGAATTGCCTTAATTATACATTATTAATGAGAGGATGTTCTTTTTCCTGAGCAACAGGAAGATTAAATAATCAGTTATTTTATTTTTAACAGTCACTATTTCAGCCAAAAGAGTAAGACAACTGAACTTGTTGATCGGAAGGTCGGTAGTTCAGTGGTTCAAATCCCTAATGCCATGTAATGGGGTGAACTCCTGTTACCTGTCCCAACTTCTGCCAACCCAGCAGTTTCGAAAGCACATAAAAATGCAAGTAGAAAACATAGGGGCCATCTTTGGTGACAAGGTAACAGTGTTCTGTGTGCCTTTGGCATTTACTCATGCCAGCCACATGTCCACGGAGACGTCTTTGGACAGCGCTGGCTCTTTGTCATTGAAAAGGAGATGAGCACCGCCTCCTCTAGTCAGAAACGACTAGCACATATGTGCAAGGGAAACCTTTACCTTTTTACCTTTATTTCAGTCAAAAGTAAAGAAAATAGCTGTGGAGAGGGGAAAAAAGATTTTGTTGCTCTTTTGTAGACCAAGTACCTTTGTATTCCACTTTCAATCATTATTGAAGTTATTTAAAATTCATATATATATAAAATGTGTGTGTGAGAGAGAGACCAAAATTTGAAGCAGTTGACCCAATTTAATGCTAAACGTGAAAAGGCTAATTCAAAGAACACAATTTGAATACAATGAAAAGTGGTTTAATGCATACTTTATAGTTTCAGTGAATAAATTTCCATATAATCCAGCATGATCATGGGTAGTTAAATACATAATTATCAATATGTTTTGACATGAAAATGCCCAGTTCTTTTGAAACACATGGATATTTTCACAGTTTATGGACCTGTCTGTCTGAAGAGCATTAATTATGAACCTAAAATGGTTTATTCACTCAAAATTTCTGGAATAATGTATGCTAGTCTTTTCTATATGTTCATTTCTGTTTCACAAAATTATTTCTAGCTTTTAGCCATTCAAAGTATCCTCAGCTGATACACTTCTTAATTTCTTTACTTCCCTCACTGTTCTCATCTCTGCTTTTATCTTGCATCTCTGCATTTTGTTCATTCCCTACAGTGTTTTGTTATCCACTATAACTACTACTTATTTTTTATGAATCCTACAGCCAACCCTCAGGCATAAACATCCCAAGCTCCCTTATTTTCATGCATAATTTGTCCTTTACAAATAGTCAACTTCTCATGTTTCCCCTCGCGAATAAATGTCTAACTGTTTTGATAAATACAAAGTGCATCTCTTTGCTTGTCAGGTGCCTTGAAAATAATAACTATTGTCCCCTAGAACCCTGATCAATGTCAAGGAGACTAACGTTCTTGCTGGAAAAGAAGAATATACCCCCTACATATACCCATGCTGTTATTCCTATTTTAATATTTCATGTGTCATACTAAATTTTGCCTTGCTAGCTAGAGTAAAAACATTAACTCAAGCTCTTGTTGAAAAGGGAATGGCACATGATGGCTAAGTTGTTCCAGATAGAAGCAATAATGCAGATGAAAACACTGTTTTGTTGACCTAAGTACCATTACTAATATTTATAACAACAAAGGCAAACATTGCAATTTATTACGGAGGTAAATATTTGCAAATGTCTTAGGACATATAGCAAAATAAAGTCTTAGAGCTTTACACCAATTTGTAATATGCCAGTTCCTTCCCCCCATGGTTAAAGATGGCAAGCTTTGGATGACTGCCAAGCTTAGGAGAAAAGCATCATCTATACAACTGATTCCCAGAGGAAGAAAATATACTGAAAAATGCTGGAAGATGACGTGTGGTATTTCAGAAGAGAAAATATAGCTCAAGGAGATAAAAGCAGTATGGGTAGCCTTTTACCAGCCAAGAGTATTACACACTCAGAAGAGACTAAGTCTTCTATTCAGATGCTTGATAACTTTGCCAAAAAGCCATATGTTACTTCTGGAAGAATATTTATGCAGCTTGGCATCTGGATCCTAATGTTGTTGTACATCTGAGAGTGAGAAGGATGAATAAATCACAGGAATAAAATGGTTTATGCATAAATAAGACCACATTAGCTTTAAAGAGGCAGCTTGCTGAAGTATATCCATATCTGTAATATCTTTTATATCCTTCCTTCTCTCATTTCTTGTGTTTATATAGTCTGAATCAGGATAATGCACATCAATAATCGAGAAGAAAAGTGTAAAACAGAATAACAACTCTATAACTTTCAGAGTTAAGCCAGCCCTACTGAATTCAATATAGATTACTGAAAATAAACACAGAGTTGCAAGCCAAGGACAGAAAGAATAAATAAGAGGAAATAAAAAGTGAACAAATATAGTCACTTTTAAACTAAAAAAAATGACATCGATTCAAAGATTCTGGATCTGATAATTTTACATAACATGAAATGTGCTGCTAGCCACTAGCTTGGCATTTTCTGATTTTCTTACTCTCTCAGTTGCCCCCATCTTCTTCCAAGCCCATATTAAGAGAAAAATAAAAAAAAATAGGTTTGGAGTAAATCTACAGTTATCTTATTTTCTACCCATCCAGATCATTTTGTTCATCCCCCCTACATCCATATTACACTTAGGACTTCCCAGAGTTTTTATCAGAGAAAACTCCATCACTCTATCCTATCCCCCTCCCAGTTTCCCACAGCAGAAGATCTAAAGAAAAAGATGGCCTCTAGGCTGACACTAAAGACAAAAGGCAACTTAAATCATTATACCAACTCTAAAAACCTGGGATAAAGCTGTTTATTTTTTTAAAAAAAATATTTGCTATAGAAACGTATATTTTGAAAAAAACAAAAAAATTAAAGGAAAAGAAACAAAAGAAAATATCTACAATTGACATATTATGGATAGTTAGCTCCCCAACTCCATTCAATCCCCTCTCCCAGTTTCCCACAGCACTAAACATGGCAGTCCTGAAAATACAAATAAAAGAGGAATTCCAGGGCTGACAACTTTATCAATTTTTAACACCAAAGACTAACACGTATGGGATAAAATAATGTACTGTCAACACTGCAGTTTCACTGCATTTGATGCTGGCCTTTCACTCTTTAGGGTGCTTCTCTAAGTGTTTGGAGATTGGGCAAGAATAAGGTCTTCTATTTGCATTCTCTCTGCTATTCATTTGACTATGAAATTTTTCCTTCGTTATAAATGCATACATAACAGTAGGGCTTTAAAAAGTAAACTTTGAAAGCATAAAAATGCAACATTTCTGCTTACATCGAATTTTGTCACAATTCTTAACTTTGAAAATTGAAAAAGACTTTACAGTCAAACATTCAATACAGAATGAGGGTGGTGGATAGCAATGTCTGTTCACTGGACATCTCATGAAGAATCCACAGAGGTAAGAAAGGCTATATTGTCAAAGAAAAGTGTAATAGAATTTCAAGTTACACTTTAATTTAGGTAAAGAATGCAGGTAGTCTACAATTTACAACAGTTTGCTGTAAGTGACCATTCAAAGTTATCATGACACTGAAAAATTGACTTCAGTTTTTCAAACTTATGACCTTTGCATCATTCTCATGGTCACATGATCAAAAATCAGATACTAAGGAAATGACTCATATTTTTGATGGTTGCAGTGCCCCAGAATCATGCAATTCCCCTTTTGCAACCTTCTGACAAGCAAATTCAGTTTAACAACTGTGGCAAGAAATGTTGTAAAATGTACAAAACTCATTTAACAAATCTCTTACTTAGTAACTGAAATTTGGGGATCAATTATGATTGTAAGCCATGGACTTACTCTGGTTATTTGCCAGAAATCCAATCTATCTGACAATGCCGAATAAAAGATCTTAAAATGAATTAAGTTTTCTTTTCGGTTTGAGGTAATTAGAAACATTTTCAAAGAAGGGCTTCAAAAGTTAAAAGATTCAGTGGTACAATATGTCATGCATAATGTAACAATGTCAGTATCTCAGTGCCAAAATAATAACACAAAGGAGTACAGTAATTATGATTCCAGACAGTTACTAAATAACAAGCAAGAAGAGATTCCTAAATGAATGCAAAGATTGGGGGTAACTATGTACTTAATAGCATACTTCTTCTTTTTTTTTTTTTAATATAGCATACTTATGCTCCAGTCTAAATTTAGGTTTTGTGAAAACTATCCAGCAGCATTACTAAAGGATAACTTCTGATTAAACTTAATTATTTTCATACACATTTATTCCTGATTGCATTGCTAGAAAGTGAAGATCCAAAGAAAAATAATTATACACTTTTCTTTCATAATCTTTGGAAGTTCATGTGGTTACAAAGGGTTTTTTTTAGTGATGCCTCAAGCAAAGCTGCCTTTAAAAGATGCTTCACAAAGCAACTTCTCCCTGCTACTGAAGGGCACAGCAGTTTCATTGCTCCACATCCAATGTCTGTTCCATCACATCCAGTATTCAGAAGACATGCACAAAAGCATCTTCCAGCTACTGGACATGATGAAGGGAACAGCTGGAGGGGACCTGAAGTGCTTCAGTGAAGTTCTGCATTAAGCTGGAAAACTGAATTCTACTGTAGCCATGCTGTGAAGGAAAGGCAGTGTTTCTGAGACAAATGTTTTGAAAGGTTGGTTCTCAGCCTTCATAATATCCTTTGTGAGGTCAGAAATAAGAGTTCAGATGGCAAAACAAGGTTAAGGGCTAGTATGAAGTATCAAATTGAACAGTGGTGCAGTATAAGAAAAAAGAGGAGAAGCTGTCTACACAATTAATAGACTTCCTGGGATATAGTACGTACTGTTGCTTTAGAAAAACAACTGAACTCTCACCTCAGGTTTCTTCTGGGGGGCAAATATTTCATCCAATTATTTCATAAAAGTAAAAGGTTATGATAAAAGGCACTACCTTGAGGAATGTGAGGACTTCTGCCAAACAGCTGGAAGAGAGAAATCTTGAAATCACAGCAGCTGATCCTTTTATGCACAGGACATCCAGATTATAGGGATGCACACTAAGGATTAACACATTTATTCCAACATAGGGAATGTCTCTGCAATTATCAACATTCCCTTCAAAATATTCATTTTGTGGGTTTTCTTTGTTGAAAGACCAACTAGAAAATCATAATCACAATGTGCCCTTTAAAAGACAAGGAAGGGGTCCTCTCCACCCTTTTCTTCCCCACCCAAAAACTACATTATTTTGTAATTTCTGCCAGGAAAGACTTGTGCCATGTTTGGTAGTGATATAAACTGATCTCATTGAGAGCCTCTGAAATTATTTTATTATATTTCTTTAAATTCAATTTACTATATTACATGATTTATATTTTACCAACTTCAAGGTGACTTACAGCATGAAGAATACAAAGAAAACAGACACATCATCAAATCATTACAAGCATTGCCAAACAGAAATAAATAGAATGAAGTTAGAATATTCCTGAAAATGACACAGTGAAGAGAAGATGAAACAGACTTGTGTATTCATCCATAGTGTATACAGTTTCTAAGGCCTGGATTTATGTTTCCTGCTAAAAAGGAACTAACTTAGATGAGTGCATAATATGCTAAATATGACAGAGTTTTGCTAGTGCCCAGAATCAGGATAAAAATGTGAGAATATTTTATTTATTTATTTATTTACATTTCTATACCGCCTCTCTCCCAACAAATGGGACTCAGGGCGGTATACAAACAATTTAAAATAACTATAACCATAGATAAATAAAACTAATTTGTTTTGTTTTTATTAATCAGGTCCTATCTATACCAATCCTTCCTGGAAGGGATTCTTGCTTGAAATAATAATCTAACTCTCTCTACAGACAAAAAAGTTGTAGAACGTTCCAGTCATTTTTTAAAAAATGTACCTGAATGCAAAAGGGCTTTGCTCTAAAACCTCTGGGCTTCATTTTCTCTCATTTGGGATTTTTTCTGTTAAAGAAAATCTCTGCACTGTTGGTTGTTTCTCTGGCATTGCCCATTAAACAAAAAAGAGAGGCTTACGATTTTATTTTTATACCATCCCAAATTCATAAAGACTATATATTAAAAACTTGTTTTTTTAAATCTGTAGAAAGATTAGTTTCTACAGAAAAGGAAATGGTTTTTGTAAATCCTGTCCCTGCAAAAAAGTTTAAAGTATTCTCCTTTCCCCCTCCAGAAATCTGAATTTAAAGCAGCTTAGATTCAGTTTCTCTGCTCTTGTCTGGCAGGATTCACCTCTTGGTTGCAAACACCATCCCCCTTTATAGAAAAAAAAACCCCAGTTGTTTCTAAGTAATTGGAGTTAGCCTTCTAAAAAAACAATTCTGAATCTGAATGACTTAAGCTCCAAGTTGAAATAAGTTGCCACAAGTTATTTGGCCCAAGGAGAAACAGACTATTTTCTCAATTACCACACCAGTCTCCAGCCTAACCTTGTTATCAATGTACATGTATAATTAGGACACATTTATTGTTGGAATTCTGAGCAGAGAAAAGATATTTTAGAGGGCATCCAACTGGTGGCAGAAGGAAGCTATGGGTAATGTGTGGAACCTCAGTCAATGATCTTGAGTGTGTCAGATCCTGGTTTCTAAGGACTAGACTGTTTAAGGTCCATTCTGGCCTAATTCTAATTATCATGACAGGAATAATAACAATAACAACAACAACAACAATAACAACAACAACATCATCATCATCATCATCATCATCATCATCATCATCATCATCATCATCAACAACAACAATAATAATAATTGTTGGTGGTGTTATTGTTGTTGTTATTGTTGTTATTATTATGCTTGGGTTAATATATCTGTATATGACAAATGGGACACGATGGCTCAGTGGGTAAGGCAGCTGAGTTTGTCGATCGGAAGGTCGGCAGTTCAGCGGTTAAAATCCCTAGTGCCTTGTCCGAGCTTCTGCCAACCTAGCAGTTTCAAAAGCATGTAAAAATGCAAGTAGAAAAAATAGGGACCACATTTGGTGGGAAGGTAACAGTGTTCCATGTACCTTTGGTGTTTAGTCATGTTGGCCACATGACCATGGAGACATTTTCAGATAGCACTGGCTCTTTGCCTTTAAACGGAGATGAACACCATCCCCTAGAGTCGGGAATGACTAGCACATATGTGTGAGGAAAACCTTTACCATTATTTTTAAACAATATGTGCATTAATTTGATCATCTCCCTTAGTTCCTGCCATATTCTGGTATATATTTAAGTCTCTATATTTATGTCCAAATAATATCCAATGCAAGTATTACTTTGATTTAAAATTTTGTTATGTCCCACTGCCTTTCGATTTCGAGATCAAACAGTGTAAGTAGAAACAGACCCTCATTAGAAATTCTCATAGCTCTTGTTAATCAAGGTCACTAAAGTTGTTTTTCGGAATTGCAAACATTTCATTGTAACACTTTTTCTACCCGTTGGCTGATAATACTTCAGTCCCAAACATTGCAAGCATAAAAACTCCCACTAAAGTCCAACAAGATGAGATAATGAATCCGGCAGCACAAGCAAAATAGGATATTCCAGCAAGTGAAGGAGCTTGGCAGTAAATCAAACCAGTTGGGATGATGCCAGGAAAGAAGATAACAGATGAATTATGTGTTTGTTCCTAACAACTGTCCCTCCCATTTGCTTATAAACACCCTCAGCAGCTGTGCCTTGTAAAGAGGATCATGTCCCTTTCTTCCCTTGTAAACCATGCAACCCACATCACTCTCTTCTCCATTCCTCCGTGCACTGCCTAGGATAAGGAGGGGGTGGGCCTTGGTCTTCATCTGAATCCCCTCTCCCTTGTTCTATCTCTCCGCTGCTCTGTCCAGGCTGACTTTGCAAATCACCTGTTTCTTCCACAGCCAACAGATCTACTCTCTCACTCTCTGTCAGCTGTTCCTCTTCCCCTTTGGATTCAAACTCCAATAGGGGCATGACACTGGGCTTTGTGGTTTCAAACTTTCCTTTCTCCTCTTTTAAAGTTCCAATCTGTTAAATTTATATCTAATCCTTTTTTAAAAAAAATGTTTTCCCTCAGGTTTCTTTCTTATAAATATTTAAATATCTTTAAATCAAATTTCCAGTCCAAATATCCAATTCCTTTCTGAGTTTTAGTGTTTTAATATTCTCTTTGTTCTTCTCCCTCCATTAAGATTCCCCAATATCTGCTAATTCCTCACCGGGATGCCTTTTAAGATTTTTAAAATACTTATTTTTTACCTATGAGTTGGACAATCACTCACCCGGTACAAATACTCTATCCAAAACACCCTCCTGCAAAAAACTTATTCCAGATGCCTCAGCTTCATGATGGCAGCAATGTCTGCCACTGGATCAAAGAGTTTCCTCCAACCTTTAGAGGAACTTGCTTGTTCCTTTTGGTCATCCAAGGTGTCTCTCCTTCTTCAATTTTGCTACAAGATGGATCTGGTTCGAAAACCCCCTGACAGTGGTTTGTCTGGCTAGATTTTTGTGAGGCTCATTGGAGCCTGCTACTGCAGCCAGTCTCACCATGACACTTCCAGTTTTCCAGTTCTGATAATTACACAATGGGGGAACAAAGTGGTGAGATGGGATTACTCTGTAAAAAAGAAGAAACCAAAAGAAAGAGGAAATGGGAATAGTTTAGATGGAAACTTGGGGTGAAATAGCAAAATAATCAAAGAAAAGAAAATATTCAGGAGAAAATATATATTAAATATTAAGAAGAAAAAGAAAGAGAAAATTAGAAATGACAAATTGGTCCATTTCAGAAAATAATAGTAATTAAGAGATAAACATGAAGTTATAACAAGAAAATAGAAATTAAGGAGGCGGGGTTTGACATCCCTGTGATACAGACACAGAGGCACAGGTCTTCATGTTCCCTGTGCTGAATGCGTTATGTTTAGGGACTTTGGAGAGAGCCTAATCCACCCTGAAGGGGAGGTGCAGCAAAGGGCATCCTGTGAGGTCAGGGAGAGATGCAACTCTCCTGTCTTGCCCAGGATTTCTATTTCCCCTTAGCCACTGCAAGAAGCAGCAGCCTAAAGATGGCTGCTGCATAATAGGGACAAACCCCAAACAAGCAACAGCTAAAATTGGAGATGGTGAGAATAAGGTGAGCCATGGTGGAACTGGGGAAGAGGAATTTGTTTATGTGTTAAATTGAATCCCAAGAAATAATCAGAACTATTTGCCCAGAACTGAGTATTACAGCAGTGTCTAAAGCACTTGTTAGCAATCCAGCAATCCCTTCTTCATTGTTAATGAATTCAGAAACAGGGATTTCTCTAATTTCATCTTTATTAGGAATTAGGTAACTGGTATTACTTATCCCATGCCAGAACTGAGGTTTTCCCACTTAATCTCACATATACCTTCCTGTTTGTCTTCTGGAAGTGTTAGCTATGCTGTTAGCAGAAAATCTAGACTTCCAAAAGGAAGATATATTAAAAGAGCTAGATGAAATCTATAGGGTGCAGATCAATTATGTGAGATGTCATAAGCTACCAAGGGAGATACACACCAGGTTTATTAAGAAGTATTGGAGAGATGAAGTATATAGGAGATCTTGGGAAAGAAAGACAATATACATGGGGAAGGAGGTGGGAATACTTAAACAAATACTGAGGAGGGTTAGAGAGCAGCATCAAAAGTATAAATTTCTCTCCTCCCAATTAAGTAAACACAGAATAAGATTCAGGTGGTTGATCCCCGAAGGAATAATGGTAACTTGGAACAACAGGAAAATTAGATTGGAGACAGTAGAGTGAGCACAGGACTTCTTTGACCACTGTCTGGGACCTGAGGAAGAGATGGAGAGTGGGGAAATGAGAGAAGGAGAGTCACAAGAAGAACAGAAAGGAGTAGAAAGGGGATTGAGAAAAGGACCAAAAGAAACAGAAAGCGAAAGGAAGGAAGGAGGAGAAAGTAGGAAAGTAGAGGGTGGGACATAATAGGAGACAGAATATGGAACTTGTTTGTGATATTTGTATTATTGAAATTATATGAATTAAAAATAAAAATGTTAGAAGAAATTAAATTATTGTCAATTAACATAAATGGACTAAACTCCCAATATAAAAGAAGACATTTTTTTCAAAAAATGTATACATCCAGAAGTGACATTATTTGCCTCCAGGAGACACATATTAAAAATGACCAAAGATACCTATTAGAATCAAAGAAAATAAGAAATTTATACACAGCTTTGGCACCAAAAAAGAAAAGGGGGTAGCAGTCTCTACTAAAGATTGGTTAAAAGATACATGAGGATGGGGAAGGGAGAGTATTGGTAATAGAGATAACACTGGAATGTAAAAATATGACACTTGTGGTCATAAATGCACCGAATACTCAACAAAACAAATTTTATGCCAAACTACATAGGAAATTAATAGAATTAGAAGTGGATAATATATGCCTAATAGGTGATTTTAATGCAGTAGTGGACCCCAAAATAGATTATAAAACTAGGAAAGGGATCAAAAAGAAGAAAGGGAAACTCCCAGAATCTTTTTTTAAAATGGTGCATGAATTGGGTTTGAGGGATATATGGAGAGAGAGGAATGACAAAAAGAACCAGTATACTTTCTATTCCAACCCTCATGACTCATGGTCCAGGATTGATATGATTTGGACAGACACGGATATAAGTAATGAGGTATCGGAAACAGAGATACTATCAAACAATTGGGCTGATCATAATTCTGTATCCATTAAATGGAAAGGGATATCAATACGGAAAGGAAGATGGACCATGAGTCGTGGGATAATTGGAGATGGAAAGTATATTGACTGGATGGCAGGAGAATTAGCTTTTTTCTTCAAAAATAATTTGAATGGATGACACCACGCTGCAAAATATATGGGATACTACAAAGGCGTATATAAGACGTTTGACCTTAGCTTACGGAGCCAGAAAGATTAAAGAGAGGAAAAAGCAGCAACAAGAACAACAGGATAAATTGGATAAATATGAACAAGACTACCAAACAAATATGGATAAAACAATTAAACAAGAAAGAATCTGATCAAACATAAACCAAATTTATTAAATCAAGATGAATTAGTGAGGAAACTAAGAGTAGCAAAACAAATACTTCGAATCTGCTAATAAACCCGGATGGTGGCTATCATATAAATTAAAAAGAGAGAGGAGAGAAGAATAGAATACCTACAAGATGACCAACGAAATAACTGCCACCAGATGGAAAAAAAAAAGAAATAGTACATTACTACTTTGAACAACTTTATAAGAAGTAGAAAAGGAACACATTAAGGAATATTTAATGAAAAGAAAGATCCAAGAAATTTTGGCAGACATGAGAGATCCACTAAATGATACGATTATGGTAGAAGAATTGAGAATGGCCAGATAAAGAACCAGAAAAATAACAAGACTCCGGGGCCAGATGGGATTCCATCAGAATTTTATAAAGAATTGCAGGGTCCTTTGGAGGGGGTCATGCTGAGGGTATACAACCAAGCCTTGGATCACGCACTGATACCACAGACTTGGAGGGATGCCCTCATCACACTTATTCCAAAGGACCCTGAAAATAAACATCTTATCAAAAACTATAGGCCAATCTCGCTACTAAATGTGGATTATAAGATCTTGATGACCATCTTGGTGCAAAGAACAAAGAAAATTTTAAATCAAATTATTAATTCAGACCAAAATGGATTTTTACCAAACAGACACATAAAAGATAATATTCGGATAATTATTGATACTTTAGAATATTATGAGGCGCATCCTGATAGGCAGCTGGCATTGATGTTTATTGATGCCCAAAAGGCTTTTGACAACCTAAATTGGGATTTTTCTACTAATTCAATTACAACAAATGTGTTTTGGAAATAAATTTACCAAGTTGATTAAGGAAATATATACAACCCAAACAGTGAAAATAATAATTAATGGAGAAAGAACAGAAAAAATTAACATATGTAGAATGGTCAGACAGGGATGTCTCTTGTCCCCACTTTTATTTATTTTATCATTGGAAATATTATTAATTCGGATTAGGACAAATACTAAAATTACAGGATTAAAGGTAAACAGGAAGAATTCAAACTCCAAGCTTTTGCGGATGATCTAGTTTTTATATTGGAAAACCCTGAGGAAATCGGAACTATATTATTAGAAGAATTAGGAGATTATGGGAAAGTAGCAGGATTAAAGATCAATAAGGAAAAAATGAAAATGATTATTAAGAATTGCACGGAAGAACAAAGGGGGACTCTAGAAAGAAAATTGGGGATCCAAACTACAAAGAAAATTAAATACCTAAGAATTTGGATCACGACAAAAGTGATTTCTCTCAAAGAAGATAACTACGATGGATTTTTTTGCCAAATCCAAAAAAAACTAATAAATTGGTCAAATTTACAACTATCCCTCCTGGGGAGAATTGCCATAATTAAAATGAATATTCTGCCAAAAATATTATATTTATTCCAGACCATACCAGTAATACTAAAGAAAACATTTTTGATCAACTAAACATAGAGCATAAGTAAATTCATATGGTCTGGAAAGAAACATAGAATTAAAAAATTACTGTTACAGGATTCCAGGATGAGAGGGGGTTTTGGTCTCCCAGACTGGAAACTATTTCATCAGGCTGCAATGATAATCTGGCTAAAAGATTGAATAGAATTGAAAAACAAAAGATTGCTAGTCCTAGAAGGTCATGATCTCCAAATTGGTTGGCATGCCTTCCTATGGGAAGATAAATCCAAAACACATTCATACTTCTGGAGACATCTAATTAGAAAAGCACTAATGAACACTTGGAAAGATATCAAAGCAAAATGCTACTTGAAAATCCCAATTTGGGTTTCAACGAAGGAGGCTATGATTTACCCAAATGTGATTAATCTAGAAAAAATATTACGGTATTCGGACCTACTGGATAGCACAGGAAATTTAAAATCGGAACAGCAAATTAGGGAACAAGGATTAGAAATTGATTGGTGGAATTATACATGAATTAGATCTAAATATAATAAAAACATAGAGCAAATTGGAATATACAATGAGCAAGAAGACTTAGATAAATTAATTATGGGGGACCAGAAAAAAATGATATCTAAATTATATAATTATCTGTTAAATTATAAAATGCATGAAGAGACAGTTAAAGAAACAATGATCTCATGGGCAAAGAATTTCGGGTATAACATCCAATTAGACAAATGGGAAAATCTGTGGAAAATAAATTATAAACTTAAAATGTCAGCTGCCTATAAGAAAAACCTCTATAAAATGTTCTACAGATGGCATCTACCACCAGCGAGATTGGCTAAGATGTTTCTAAATAGGTCCCCAGAGTGCTGGAGATGTGGCCATAAACAAGTTACTTTCTACCATATGTGGTGGACATGCCCCAAGATAAAACTATTTTGGAATAAGATTAAAACCTGGCTTGAGGAAATTACGGGTAGAAAAGTCAAGAAGAAACTGGAAATATACATATTAGGTATCCTAGACGGCAAATTAGAAAAATCACAACAATACTTAATTTTACAAATTTGCACAGCATCCTAAACAACCTAATATCCCACCTGATTGGCTCATCAAACAAAAAATATTGGATTGCGCTGAAATGAGCAAATTAACATTAGATGTGAAAGGGAAAAAAGAATCAGAATATTATCAAATTTGGGACAATTGGTATAATTGGCTAGGGAAGAAAAATAATATAAATACTAAAAAGCAAAATGGAGAATCTGCAAGTTAATTGACGATAAATGAAATAATATAAATATACAATAAGCATTTTTATGTATATATTTACAATTAAATGCAATTAGAAGATAAAGAAATAGACTAAGACCGTTGTAAAAATTGGACATGACAACTTTAGGAATGAAGATTCCTTTAGTATTGTGTGCTATTGTAGATGAGGATGTTATGTTATGTTTAGTTTGTCTTTGTTTGTATCTTAGTTTTTCTTAATGTTCTTCTTTTTTTTTGTATTTAATAAAAAAAAATTATTTTTAAAATAATAATCTCACATATTCATTCCTTTCTTCAAATTCAAACCACCCATTTTGTGATCACATTCTCCAATCCCCAAGAAGTACAGTATAATCACATCTACAGCTACCTCCTCTTTGCTGAAAAATAAAACTATGATAATGTTATGACTATCCCCTCCCATATTCTCTCTCTCTTCCTACAGCCATTAGTGGCAGCTTGAAACTTCAGGCCTAATATAGTTTCCAAAGCTGACAGGCATCTCTCCCTCGGAAAACAAAACATCTCCTGGAAAACACAAAATACAGAAGGAAAAAAGTTTAATGCAACATAATTAACCCCCTCTCCCATCATTCAGATTGCCTGCAGGGTTATTTGGATGTTTTCTGTGGAAACGCCTCATCAAATGGTCCACATCCACATTCCAACTCTTGACACAAATAGATTCAGACAAAGGGTACCCCTTCCACCGTACTAAATACTGCAATTGTCTTCTATAGCTCCTTCAATATAAGATCTTGCTAATCTCATAATGAGTTGTCCCACCCTTGATCAATGGAGAAGGTAGAGCAGGACCCAGAGGCCGTAAGTTGGACCCTCTAACCTGTTTCAGTAAACTCCTGTGAAATACAGGATGTATTTTCCCCAGGATATGGGGAAGGCTGAGTTTGACTGGGTTGATTACTTTGATAATAGGGAAACATCCAACAAATAAAGGTCCCAATTTCCTACTAGGGAATTTCAGCCTTAGGTATTTTGTTGACAGGAATACCTTGTCCCGCACATGATAAGTAGGTTGAACCGCCCTATGGCGGTCTGTCTGAGTTTTGTAATTTTTTGCTGCCTCTGCCAGGGCTTTCTTTGTGTTTTCCCACCCCTTCTTTAATGAATCCATCCACTCTGACAATGATACTGAAGAAGGAGGTTCTCTGGGCAAGTCAGGCATAGGGACAAACTCAGTTCCCGTAGTTATTTGGAATGGAATGGCTCTGCACCACATTGTCAGGTCACTGTGTTTGTCTTTGTACCACGGATCTGCGGAAAGAGAGGCTTTCAATTCTGCAGTCAAATCAGCATCTGGGAGGCCTTGGGGCTGGTGACTCTTGGCTCTGGTCTGGACTTGGGCTGCAGATTCAAGACCAGGGATTATCGAGTGTATGATTTCCTCCTGTCATCTGTCATATTGGGGTTTACGGGACAGGGCATTCGCAAGCAGGTTCTCTCCCCCAGGGATGAACTTCAATTCAAAATTAAAACATTTGAAATATTGGGCCCAATGAACCTCTTTGGGGGAAGAGTTTACGAGGGGTCTTTAGCATCTCAAGGTTTTTGTGATCAGTCCACACTTCAAAAGGGAATTTGGCTCCCTTGAGGAAATGTCTCCAGGACAGGAGAACCCACCAAACTGTGAAAGCCTCCTTTTCCCACACTGCCCAGCATCGTTTGGTTTCAGTTAGCTTTTTAGAGACATAAGCGCACAGCAGTAAGGAGCCATGTGAATTTCTTTGAAGTAGGACAGCAGCAACTGTTAAATCACTGGCATTGGCTTGAATTACGAATGGCTTGTCTGGGTCAGGATGTTGTAGAATGGGGTCTTTTGTAAAAAGACGTTTCAAATGTTCAAAAGATTTTTGACAGTTCATTGACCAGGATAGAGGCTGACTGGGTCTTGGCTTAGTTGGGGAGGGCCCAGTTTTTAGCAGTTCAGTCAAAGGAAATGCCACCTCTGCGAAAAGAGGAATGAATTGTCAGTAGAAGTTGGCAAACCCCAAGAAGCTTTGAAGTTGTTTGCGGGTTTTAGGTGGCTGCCAATCAAGGACTGCTTTTACTTTTTCTGGATCCATTTCAATCCCTCTACTGGAAATCCAATAACCCAGGTAATCCAAAGATTCCTTGTGGAAATCGCATTTTGAAAGCTTCATGAAAAGTTTGGCAGCCAGCAATTTCTTCAGGACCTGTTTGACCAATTTGATATGATCTTCTAAGTCAGTAATGGCTAACCTTTTTGCTATCATGTGCAAGTGGGGGGTGCCCAGGGAGTTGCATGTCAACATGCCCACACCCATAATTCAATTTGCCCCACCATCCCTAGAAAGGCTCTGGAGCCTCTTTCTTGACTTCTAGTGAGCCCGGAAGGCCCGAAAATCAGCTGGCCAGTGCCCGCATGCACATCAGAACTGAACTAGGGCAATACTTGCATGCCCACCAATATGGCTGCACGAGCCACCTGTGGCGCCTGTGCCATAAGTTTGCCATTATGGTTCTAAGTTCTCACTGCAAATTAGGATGTCTTCTAAGTAGACAAGGACTCCTTTGTACAGGTGAGAATGAAATATTTCATTGATCAGTTGCATGAAAACCACCGGAGCCCCCTGCAGGCCAAAAGGCATAACCTTTAATTGGAAACATCTCTCTCATATATCATGTGAACTTCATCCCTCTGTTAATGGCTTTTCTGGCTTCTACTGCACACTGCTGGCTTATATTTAATTGATTGCCCACTAGGATTCCAAGATCTCTCTCACAGTTACTGCTATTAAGACAGGTTTCATCTATGCTTTATGTGTACTTTTGTTTCTTCTTGCCTATGTGTAAGATCTTACTTCTCTCTAGATTGAATTGTTCGATAGGGCCCAGTGTTCAAGTCTGTCAAGAGCCAACTGGATCTTCCTTTTTTTAAAACAATTTTTTATTGATTTTCTTACATATAAAATAATTTATTTTTCCATACTTCAATTCAAACACATAATTATCATCC
>JANHFP010007825.1:183587-193964 GCA_032468135.1 Calamaria suluensis | reverse complement strand
AGCTTCTGGGAGTTGAAGTCCACAAGTCTTAAAGCTGCCAAGGTTGGAGACCCCTGCTTTAAACAACCCCTCCCCCAGTACCAAACTGGCTCTCCTCATAAGGGTTATTCTGTGCACTGAATATAAGAATTGAAAATATCATACCATCACATTTACAAAGCTATTAGGGGTAATAATGTTTTATTTTATAAACCATACAAGTTCAAGGGGTTTTTTTTTCTTTATTTCTTTTGTAGATGATGGGCCTTATTCGAAAGGAAGCAAAGATTCAGGTGGATTGGATACTGCGTTGGTCTCAAGAAGGCAAAGTATACCAGGTAGCTGCCTTTATTGTCTTATTTGTGAGCATTTATTCAATTTGCTTTGCTAACATGTAGATGGGTAATGTCTTTTGTTTTATTTCATAGCTTATTAAAACAAGGGAAGACAGATTTTCATCCTTGTAGGAGTTCTATCTATCTATCTATCTCTATCTCTATCTCTATCTCACGCACACACACATACACACAATCTTTAGTATAGCCCTGAGATCCATCACCCAGAGAACAGGAGGCAAAATGGATATTCTCAGAATTTTAAATTCATCATTTGGAAATTGTTTGACTTGTAGAATTTAAGAGGATTTTCTGTTCTTTCATGTAGAGATCTACTTCTACCTTCCTCTTGCTCCCCCATTCACCCCTTCTCTCCCCTCTGTCCTTCCAAAACAGGACAACAGGTCAGGAATATTTGTACAACATATTAGTCAGAGATCTGTCTTCTCTACTGTGTGATGACTCTCCTCTTAAATCACTATCAAATTCTGTTCTACATTGTTAAACCCGAAAGAACTGTTGGAGAATTGTTAGAAAGAACTGGAGCCTGATGAAGAGGCAGTTTGACAGAAGTAATTAAGAGTATTCCCTTCATTAATGTTTTGCCCCACACTATGAATTAAACATTATGTAAGACAGTGATTTAAGTAACATATTGGTAATTTTAAATTATGGATGTTTGAATGAAAAAAATATGTTAAAGAAATCAGGAATTATAGACACTGTTAGGATTAAGATTACTCAAATGTTGGTTTATTTCTTTAAGATAGTTTGTAAAATGGCTGTAACCAGTAATTATGATAATGGTATAATTACATGGTAACAGAAGCTATAAAGGAAATGGAAAGCCAGTTGATTTTCCCTTTCTCTTCTGATTTCCTTATTGCTTGATGTTTGCTTAGCTGATGATTGTTAAGTACGTTGACTGTTGATGTACGGTATATATCGGTGCTATGATATATTATTGCTTAGTGTTTGAACTGTGATAGTTTATAATAGTTAGTTGCACATATTGTAAATATAGATATAATTTGTATCACTGTGTTATTACTGACTCTGAAGCTGATATCTTGCACACTCACACATTTCTCTACACTCAGTTCTTCTCACCGGGAACTGTATACTAAACTCAACAGATACCATTCTAAACAATGGGAATTCATTTTTTTATTCTTTTTTTCTGAAGTGTCCCATTTGCCCTTACACACCTGGGTGGTGAAAGCAGTCAAAAAATCCAGTAAGCGATGGGGCCGTCTCGGCACACAGTGATATTTGCTTGGGCCTCACATGGCTGCAAAAAAAAAAAAGTTTCAGAATTCTTTCTATTTCCTAGGAATTAAAAATTCATTATTTCTGTTCAAGGCAAGCTGGAGGGCACTTTCCATTTTAACGTGTCAATCCCTGTGCTGGTATTATCTGCATTTGATAGTATCACTAGAACTCTTAATGGAGTGCAGCTGGACACAGAGTATGTGTGGTTGGGGTTTCCATGAGGAACTAAGTAAATGAAAATGAAAGTTTCAGTGCATAATCATCTATATAATTGTATTTACCCAGGAGGAGGGGAAAAAGTTATCTATCTATAATTAACCTGTGTGTTTAAATAAATAAATGCACTAAGGCCAATGAGCTGTGAGTAGTAGTTTGCATAAAGTTTGTAGAAATGTATGAATTCAGGGCACCATGTAGTAGAAAGTGTTCAATTTTTGACAACAAATTGTGTGTTATAAGGTTGAGAAGTAGCCTAAAAAAATAGAATAGCCCAGTTAGACTAATTCAAGTCTAAGCTTGTTCTGATTTATCATGATGTTCCCACAGTGACCATTTGAAACAGCAAGGAGAATAAGATTAGAGTAACATTTTCTGACTCTTTAAAGCAACAGATATACTGATTGATTCTGTTGCTGCAGGGAATAAACATCAAGCCATTATAAGATAAATAACCTGATTACCCTATCCTTACTAATATATCTAACTTCCTTTAAAAGCTATTGCAAATCAGCAAATTAATTCTGGTAGATCTGCTGCATGTGGAACATTGCCTTTTATTTGTCCACAGATACCTCGTCTTATGACTGTCATGACTTACAACATAAATTCCAGGCTGCATTACTGTTGTAAGTCAAGGACTACCTGTATCTCCTTCTTTCCTGCCTTTGTTCCTTTCACTTGGAGCATGATATCTATATGGTCAAGTTCTTTGCTAGATGAATTTCTCTAACCCCTTTTAAAGCCATCCATGTTAATGTTTTTGACTATATCATGGGTTAATTACCTCCACAGTGTAATTATGAACATAAAGAACTGGTACGGTTTGGCTTTATCTGTTCTAAATCTCCTTTCAGATTTATGGGATAACCTAATGTTTGAATGAGGAAGAATGTTTGTCTTTCTTCATGACTTGCATGATTTTATACATATCGGTCATTTCCTAACATGGTTGTCGTTAAAAACTCAGAAAAGTTTCATCTTTTCCTTTCAGCAGAGAAGGCATTTAAGCATGTAGAAAAAAATAGGGACCACCTTTGGTGGGAAGGTAACAGCATTCTGTGCGCCTTTGGCGTTTAGTCATGCCGGCCACATAACCATGGAGATGTCTTCAGACAGCGCTGGCTCTTCAGCTTTGAAACGGAGATGAGCACCGCCCCGTAGAGTCAGAAATGACTAGCACATATGTGCAAGGGGAACCTTTACCTTTACCTATTGATTGTATAGTAAGTTGCAGGTCCTAGGCTGTATCAGCAAAGGGATAGTATCAAGATCATGTGAAATGTCTGTACCAATTTATACTGCACTGGTAAGACCAGACTTGGAATACAGTTTTGGTCATCAGGTTACAAAAAAGATGTTGAGACTGTAGAAAAAGTGCAGGGAAGATGATTAGGAGACTGGAAGCTGAAGCATGCCATTAACAGTTGTGGGAACTGGGTATGTCTAGTCCCGTGATGGTGAACCTATGGCATGGGTGCCATAGATGGCACACGGAGCCATATCAGTGGGCACGCAAGTGTTGCCCTAGTTCAGCTCTGATGCGCATGTGGGTGCTGGCCAGCTGATTTTAAGGCCTTCCGGGCCCACCAGGTTGGGAAAGAGGCTGTTTCCAGCCCCTGTAGGACCTGGGGTGGGGGTGGGGAAGGCCTGTTTTTCACTCTCCCCAGGCTCCAGAGTCTTTTTAGCGAGGGTGGGGCAAATTGAATTATGGGGATGGGCACGCAGACACACAACCCCCCCAGGCACCCCCCACTTTTGGCACACAATGGCAAAAAGGTTAGCCATCACTGGTCTAATCTAATGAAAAAAAAATGGAAAAGGGATGACATGATAGAAGTCTTCCAATATTTGAGGGGCTGTCACAGAGAAGGGGTTGACCTATTTTCCAAAGCACCTGAGGGCATAACAAGAAGTAACAGATGGAGGATTATCAAAGAGAGATCCAACCTAGAATTAAGAGAAATTTCCTGTCAATGAACACAATTAATCAGTGGAATGAGTTGTCTCCAGATGTTGGACCTTTTTAAGAGGAGATTGGACAGCCATTTGTCTGGAATGGTATAGGGCAAGGAATGACTAACCTTTTTGCCATCACATGCCAAAAGTGGAGGAGTATCGGGGGGGGGTGCTCCCCCCACATTTTGCACATGATGGGACCAGTAGGACCATTTTTTTTGCTCTCCCCAGGCTCAAGAGCCTTTCTAGGAACCTGGGGAGGTCCAAAATGCCCTTTCCCACCCCCCGGAGGCCCTCTTTGCCAACAAATGGTCCTTTTGCCAACTTCCAGTGGGACCGGAAAGCCTGTTTTTTGCTGAGCTTGTGTGCCCATCGATACGGCTCTGCGTGCCACAGGTGGCACGCGTGCCATAAGTTCGTCATCACAGTTATAGCATCTCCTGCTTGAGGAAGGGGTTGGGCTAGAAGTCTTCCAAGGTCCCTTCCAAATCTGTTATTCTGTATTCTCATTTAGGCATCTAGAACTGCATTTCTCATCGTCAGCAACTTTCAAATATGTGGAGTTCAACTGCTAGAGAGCTGTTGTCTAGAAAAAGAAGTGTGGCGGGGGGAGGGAGGAAAGGGGAACGACGACAAAGAAACACATCCTGCCATATATAGCAAGAAAGAACTTTGCCAAACTCTGGAGATGCCATATTGAGCGTCATTGTACTTTAGCTGTTTCCAAAAGGGGAAAAAAAGTTGCTGCATTAGCCTAAATTTCTAAACTTCGCTAAAATGATGCATCTTAAATCAGCTGTTGATGATCCTCTATCTCAGTGATGGCAAACCTATGGCATGGATGCCACAGGTGGCACGTGGAGCCATATTAGTGAGCATGTGAGAGTTGCCCTAGTTCAGCTCTGATGCGCATGAGGGCGATGACCAGCTGATTTTCGGGCCTTCTGGGCACACCAGAAATCGGGAAAGAGGCTGTTTCCAGCCTCTGGAGGGCCTGGGGGTGTGGAGGCTCATTTTTCACTCTCCCCAGGCTCCAGAGCCTTTCTAGGGAGGGTGGGGTGAATTGAATTATGGGTGTGGGCACGTGAACGTGCAACCGCCCCGGACACCCCCCACTTTTGGCACACAATGGCAAAAAGGTTAGCCATCACTGGTCTATTGCAAGGCTTGAAAATTCCACTTGCCCGCTTGCCAAATGTGAGCGGAAATTCCTTTCTGGCGAGCACAGCAGTGGAGCAGGCAAACTCCCATTTTGGCTTGTGTTGCTCTCCGCCGACCTGCATGCTGTGGTCAGAAGCTCCGTTTTGTCTTCTGCCTCCACCATCAGGGTGGCGTGGTAGAAGCTGAAACAGGAGCTTCAGCTGCTGCCACCACCAAATTATGGAATTATCAGGATGTGGGCAGCCAAGAGCTGAAAAGAGGGGAGGAAATTGGGACGACAGGCACAAAGGCTACAGTTTAAGAGTGGAGTTGTTTTTCTCCAGGCCTTGCACCGAGCTCAGCATAACTAAACCTTCCAAGCAGCACATAAAAACGTGGGCAGCGATCCTCCTTGAGCCCTGGATCCTACGGCAAGAGAGGAGCTCTGTACCCTGTCACTAAAGGTGGCGGAGGCTTTCTCAGTGGAAGTCCTGACACGCATCGGAGCCGTTTCCCATGTGGCTTTTAGATTTACTGCTGATCATAGCACTAAATTGGGAGGGAACGGAAACAAGTCACGACGGGACGAGAAAGTGCGCAACCCAAAAAGAGAGAGGGAGAAAATGAGAGGGAGGGAGAGAAGAAGAGAGAAGAAATATAAGGAAGAGAGAGACAAGAAAAAAGAGAAAGAAAGAGGAAGGGAGAGACAAGAAAAAAGGTACAGGCAAGAAAGAAAGAGGGAGACAAGAAAGAAAAGAGGGAGAGGCAAGAGAGGGGTGGGTGGGAGGAAGGAAGAATCACAAACCCTGGCACTAGATGTTGCTCCACAAGAGACTTTGAAACAGAACAGCAATCTAGGCCTGAAAGGGACCTTAGAAGCCATCTAGTCCAACCCCCTGCTCCAGCAGGAAACCTTACATCATCCGGATTATTTTGATGTTTCTAACAAAGAAGAAAACTGCAAGAAAGGAGGAGTTTACTAGGACAAGGCTGCCATGCAGAGGAAGGCAGAGATAGTCCTTGACCTATGACTACAATTGAGCCCAAAATTTTGGTTGCTAAGTAAGAGTGTTATTAAGTCAGTTTCACTACATCTTACTCAATCCATGACCTCTCCTGGCTCTAACAGTCATGTGCAAGTTAGAGAAGAACATCTGAAGGTGTGTGTAACATTCTAATAATTATTTTGAAATCTTTATTCTAAAGAAAAATGTAATTTCATATGCTTTAAGGGGACATCGTTTGGGGACAGGCCTGGGGTGAGATTGAAGGCAGACCTGGGAAAGGTTTGGTGGAGAGTAAGGTTTTTGCTTGGCTAGTAAGTCTAGACTTGAAATTTCAAGCCCTGGTCTATAGACATGTTCATATGTCTATTGATGGCTAGGCTTCCAGAAATTCCTTCACGATTTTGGACTTGGCTTGGTCTAGGATGGTCAGTTACCCAATTGAATGGGTATGGCACCCAATTGAATGGGATGGACAGTTACCCAATTAAGTCTGTCCATATTGACAATTATTTTATTTAACACTTTTCCATAGTAGGGGTTGGCTGTCATTTGGTTGCTGAAGCCGGTACAAAGTGCTCTGCAAGATTAGCTGCATATATTCTAATATGCCAGAATGGGAAAAGGATTAAATACATGGTGGACAACATATAAGTTAACTGTATTGATTAATTTAATGTAATTATTTAATTCTATCTTACTAGTTTTTGTTATGATCCCATCTATTTCCCCATAAATATTTTGCAATCAAAATGCAGGTCTTCAGCCGTGCCAAGGCTGCAGTCTACGCAAGGATGTTCAAAGGAGCTCCCTTATGTCCTAGAGCTGCTTTACAAGTCAGGCCAGGGCATGTGATGGATTGCTTCCCCCTTGTTCGAGAGGGAAAATATCTGGCAGGCATTCCCAAAGTGGCCATCATAATTAATACCTGTTCAGTTACGGTTGGCAGCAAACTTTTACCAAAACTCAGCAAACTTTATTGACTTATTCTCCTTTGCTTTCTGCCTGTCTTTATTGGCATCCTGCAAGATGTTTTCACTATTTATAATTTATATGACTTAACCTTGTTTGCTATTTCATAATGTTTATTTTTGCTCTGCATCTGATTTAAGCTTATAGTTTAATGATGAAAGCAGATAATTTTCATTCAAACTATTTAATATGGATTTCAGTACACTGATGTGACAGAATTAATACACAACTCATTACAAGTTCCATAATCATTATATCATAGGTTTGTTGAAAAAAAGCACCTCTCTTTCCCCAAGTTCTACCTGTCCAACAAATGCAGAGAAGGCTTTGGTGCTGTCCCGCCCAGCGGCTGCAGAATGGTATAGATTCACCCATTCCCTCAGGAGATACTCTGCCTTCTCCCTCAGGCCTGGAGGATCATCATATTCTGAGGCTTGAGAGATCCCAGAATGCATCATAAAGTTGGGTCCACCATGAGCACGATCAATCATGGCTTCATAGTTGGACCGTACCACTTCCATCAACTGTGGCAACCTGCAAGAATCAAAGTGATATGGTCGGCTTCTGTACAGCTAGACCCCATCCATAGCATACATTACTTTAACACCTGTATCTCACATACGCCATATACAGGTAATCCCCAAGTTACAAACGTAACACAGCCTGCCAATTACATTGGTAACCCAAGGATTCGTTAATTGGATCATGCTAAATGAAGGCGATCCCTCCCTGCTTTGCCCAATGCATTTGGTAACTGAATGTGCACATGAGATATCTCAGGGTGGGGAAGGCCATGGAGGGCCTGGTGCTGGAATAGGCCAACTGTTTCTGCACATCCAAGGGCTATCTCATGTTCCGCTTACAATCACCCATCCAGTTATCCATCATTCACTTACCTTTCAAGGAGCTCCAGAACAGGCTGGCTGCTCCTTCTTTCTCGTCAAGCCAGCTGGGTCCTCTCCAGCCTTTCTGCCACATGGTTTGCATGGCAGCATGGTTTCCTTGCTTGCTCTCGGTGCTCCAAAAGAGGAGCAGTAAGAACAGAGGCAGAGTGGGGCGAGTGTGCCCTGCTCAGCTTGGCTGACTCACTGAGGCTGCCTGTGCAGGATACACAATCCACTTTTAGAGTGCCGGGCAGCTTTGGTGAGTGTGAAAGAGCACTACATCCCCTTTGCGATAGCTTTTGGTGTGCAGAATGGAAGCCTTCAGGGCATGATCTCATGCCGTTGCAGGACCCCTGTCCTCCACACCAAAAGCAAAGGGGATCGAAGCCTTTGCAGAAGTGATCTCACGTAACTGTCTCTGCAAACCGCCTTTGGCAACATCTTCTCCACCATCTGAGAAGACGTTGGCTTCTCTACAACATGGCCCTGACTCTGCTGATCTTCAGAAGGTAAGGGAGTGATTGGTGATGAGATGGGGACGGGTCTAGCAGGGCCAGTGCCCTTTAGGTCCCTGGTTTTGTTTGTTTTTTTTTGGGGGGGGGGAATAGGCAGGGGCAAGGTTGCAGTGTCCCTGTGATCAGTTGTAAGGATGAACAATTGCCATGGTGCTGCAACATTCATAACTTTGGGACTGTGTTGCAAGTACTTGTGGGAGTGATGTTGTTTGAACCATTGCAGTTGGAACTGTTGGAACTCAAGGACTACCTGTAGTCAAATGCATCAATGATAACAACAGGTAGTCCTCGAATTATGATAACTGAGCCCAAAATTTCTGTTACTGAGGGAGACAGTTGTTAAGCTAGTAACACAGTTAATAAGAAAATCTGGCTTCCCCATTGATTTTGCTTGTCAGAAGATCACAAAAGGTAATCACAGGACCCTAGGACAATGCAACTGTCATAAATATGAACCAATTGTCTGGCATCTGAATTTTGATCATGTAATTACTGAGATGCTACAATGGTCATAAGCGTGAAAAACGGTCATAAGTCACTTTTTTCAGTGCCATTTTAACTTCAAATGGTCAGTAAATGAACTATTATAAGGTGATGGTTACCTGTATTAAGTTTTGTGGACAATACAGTGAGCCTAGAGAGATTCCAGATTGGATAGGATAGCATTCTCTGCCGTTCCTGACCCAGGAAGAATGCGGGATGGGAATGACAGAGCAGCTGTTTCTGCAAAAGGCCATCAGGCTAATCTGGCAACACCACCCCCACCCCCACGGAGTCTGAGCATTACCCTTCTGGAGCATTTCCTCTGGAGTGAGCATTTATCCTCATCAGAGTTTCAATGGTATGGAACAAATCTGCTTCTGTCATGTGAGCCACACTTCTTTCATCCACCAGCAGGATCTTCACCAGCTGCATTGCAAATGCCACTGCCATGTAGTTCAAGCCGTTCTCCATGGACTGTAAAGGGCACAGATGCCGAAAAGAGTGAGCCATTTTCATCCCAGAGCATCTGCACTGTCTTCATGAAAGCCAATGTCAACAACTCACCTGAGCCAGGTGAAGGTCGTACTGTTGCATGTTAACTAGATGGTTACGAATCAGCAGCTCCACGGCTTCTACGTTGTACTTATATTCATCTCGACACTCAATCAGACATCTGGAAAAGTATTGTCACTTTCTCATGTTAATTTAATTTTCTTCTAACTCTCAGCAGGCAAAGATTGATTAATCTCTGCTTCACTACTCTTCAGTTTAAGCAGACATAGGTCAGCAGGAAGTAGTAGCAAATCAAAAAGGACAGAAAACAGCTAAAACAAAACCATTTGGGATAATGAAACCACCACAAGCTTTACCTGCTTCACAGGTAATGACTTTGTTATGACTTCACAGGAAGGATTCAGAGGGAGTTAAAAACAGAAATATACTACTGTATAAACAGCTAAATGTCTATGGAGTTTCTCAGTCTTCCAGGTCATGGTTGTCCCAAAGATGCTTTTTTCAAGAGGCAATTGAGCTTTCTAGTTTTTCTTTGAAGATGTTTTGCTTCTCATCCAAGAAGTTTCTTCAGCTCTGACTGAATGGTGGGGAATGGAAGGATTTATATTCCTTGAAGACAGCTGGTCATTTGCATTCTTTTAGTGAGCTGTCAAAGCCACAGGTTTATCTGTGTCGTCAGGGTAACCTGAGTGGTGCCAATGGGTGTGGAGCCTTTCCCCCCACCCCCCAAGTTTTTTTATTTTTCTACAAATTTATTGTTGTGTGAACAGCATGGAACCAGATTTACCTTTTACTACAAATAAAACAATATTCTTCATATTTGATACATTTAACAATACCCATATTTTGTTAATTATAATCTTTCCTTACTTGTTCAATATTTCAATTTTTTTTTATGCAAATCTCCATATTCTTGATATCGTTCTTTTTTTTACAAATAAAATACTACTCATCGTATTTGTTGTAATTAAAAAATTTATATGGTTCAAATAGTAGATGGTTTTAATAAAATTATAATCTTCCATTGTTCCCCTTTCTAATTTTAGTTTTGCCACTGTTATATTTAAAGTATTATTATTATTATTATTATTATTATTATTATTAT
>JANHFP010007825.1:173281-183487 GCA_032468135.1 Calamaria suluensis | reverse complement strand
AGTTCAGCAGTTCGAATCCCTAGTGCCGTGTAATGGGGTGAGCTCCCGTTACTTGTCCCAGCTTCTGCCAACCTAACGGTTTTGAAAGCACGTACAAAATGCAATTAGAAAATATAGGGACCCCCTTTGGTGGGAAGGTAATAACGTTCTGCGTGCCTTTGGTGTTTAGTCATGCCGACCACATGACCACAGAGATCTCTTTGGACAGCGCTGGCTCTTCAGCTCTGAAACAGGGATAAGCACTGCCCCCTAGAGTCGGAAACGACTAGCCTTTACCTTTTATATACCCTTTAGCTGCTTTGGCCCCAGCTAAGGGGAGACTTTTATGGAAATGCAAAATGCATATGGAAATGGAGCAGGAACTCAAGTCACTGAATAATGAAAGCATAAATAGGAATGTAAATAGGAATGTAAAGCATAAGTGAGGAATGTAACATTCCTCACTTAAAAGGTAATCTGACTTTAACATTAAGAGTCAAGGTGACAAGTAGTGCACAATAGATAAACCAGAATACTCATCCCTCTCCAGTGTTTTCATGTATATATATTTGAGAGTGTTTTTACACTGTTATTACAAGTATTGGTATGGAACTGTCTTTATGTTTTTTTTCCAAATTTGCCCATGCTGAGGCTACTGGCACTCAACTGGATTATGTTGGAATGCTATAAAAGCATAACAGTATTTCATCAACCCTGGTTGCACAGGTGGCTCAAATGCCTGTGAAATGGTAATATCAATAGAATGATGATGTAAACTCAGATCTTAAAAACCAGTGGAAGTAATTGGCAGATATTAGGAAGAGAAAATGAACATAGAGCCCCATATGGCATACCGTATCAGACGAAGCAGTATTTCAACAGTTGGTGCCAAAGCAATGATAAATAAGTAAAAGCAAAAGGGAAGAGACAGAAGAAAATGCTGCTGAAGAAAGGGGGGCAGGTGCCTTCCTACCCCCCCCCTTTTTTTTGTTTCAGTTCTTCAGTGTCTAATCAAATAAAAGCTGCTTAAACCTGGAAGTTGACGTCCAAGTGTTTTAAAGTTGCCAAGTTTGAAAAACGATGGTGTAGAACAGGGGTGTCAAACTCAATTTCATTGAGGTCTGCCTCAGGGTTGTGTTTGATCTCAGGGGAGCTGGGATGGGCATGGCCAGGGTAGGCATGGCCAGCTTGACATTGCTTATGTTGGGGGTGCCCTGTGGTGACCCAAGCGCTCTGCCAAGCTCCGTTTTCAGTTGGGACGGACTCCTGCAACCCTCTAATGAAAACGGAGTTCAGGAGAGCCACGTGTAGCCCTTGCGAGATCCATTTCCACTGGTAGAGGCACCGCAGGCCGTTCCTTTGCTGTTTCCAGGTTGTCCCCATAGGCCAGTTCTAACTACCCTGTGGGCCAAATCTGGCCTGAGGGTCTTGAGTTTGACACCCCTGGTGTAGAATATGTTAATAGAACATTGTGCTCTGGCAGCAATTGATGTAATGCTGCTTCAACGTTTAATCAGCAGGGGTATGATAATAACCAAGTAAAGGTAAAAGTTTCCTCTGTCCAGTTGTTTCTGACTGTAGATGAGGCAGTGCTCACCTCTTTTTTTTAGAGGAGGAAGCCAGGATTGTCCAAAGACATTTCCAAGATCATGAAGCCAGCATTACTATACGCCAAAAGGAGCATGGATCCCTGTTACCTTCCCACTGAAGTGGTACCTATGTATCTATTTGCATTTACATGCTTTTGAACTGCTAGGTGGGCAGGGGCTGGGGCAAGTAAGGGGAGCTCTCTTCATTGCGGTGCTTGAGTCTCTATAATGATCCTGCACAAACCAATTAGCAGAAATCCCCGCAAACAAACATAGGCTTAATTGCTCCGCACTGCTCTCTTCCAGCTGTTCTGCCTCATACTCTGAGTCAGACACTGGCAGAGGCATGACAGCCTCGAACTGAGACTGTCAGTTTTCCAACTGACAAGTTCAGCGTCTTTAATCACTGAGCCATTGCACCTTCCCTCTCTGAACAGTCCCCATGTGTTTTTCAAGGCAATTTCATCCCTCAAAGAAATATTAATCCCTTCTGTAGCCAATGAACAGGTCCTATTGTTAAAGGAAAGTGGGACTTGTAGAAGGCTTTGCCTACAGCAACATGTGCCTTCTGCAAAACTAACCCTGAAGTGCTTTTGGAAAACCTGAGGACTTGGCCAGTGGTGAAATCCTATCGGTTCGCACCGGTTTGGGCGAACCTGTAGTGATAAAAGCTACCGGTTGGTCTGAACTGATATTTCCGATGATCAGCTGTGTTGTGTGATTTATATTAGCTAGAAAGTAGAAAATCCTGCTTTCTAGCATGGCACAGCTGTTCTCCCCCCTCACTGTTCTACTTACCTTGTTAAGCATCCTTTTCCCATATGAAGCATGCATTTGGCGCGCACTATGCATGTGTGCATGGACAGTGATTCAGTGGCGAACCGCAGATGATTTCACCCCTGGACTTGGCCTTTTTCAGCAGGGGCTGTTTTTTGATCTGACACCTATATGTATCCTATACTGCTTTTTGCTTTATGTCATGCCATTTGCCCCAATGTGATTGGTAATCTATTTATTGTCATTTCATCTTTTCATTTGTTGCTTTAATCCTAATCATTATTAATATTTTGCCAACTGCCTCGCGTTGTGATTGCAACTCAGGCAGACTAGAAGTTTGATTAAATCAATAAAAAGAATTAGGGAAATACTACTTCCAATTAGCTTGTTCACGTCCTCAGGTTTAGACTGCACAAGGTGAAAAGGATACCTAAGCTAAGCTACAGTCATACCTAAGGAGAGCTCAGAATGGATGGATGAATGGGTAAGATAAACAATCTAGGAAAAGAATTCTTTTCATAGCTGAAAAAGGTCCAATGGAGCAGCGACTACAGAATAGAATTTTAAAAAATCTGGAATTGTTGTGTTTGATCATATTGTCTACAAATCTTCTGTCATGAAGTATAACCAGCCTTCCTGCCTTATCATCACCTTCGACTTCCCAGAATACTAGAACTCCATGCTTATATAATTGGAACAAGAATGCTTGGAATCAGCCGTGTTTCCAATGCAGATTTTCCCACATGACAAAGAAGTTCCTTTCTCTTCCTATTTTTTACTTTTCTGATTCTTCTTACCTGCTGCCTTTTACAGATACACCACATTATATAGTATATATTTATATGCTATTTTCTTTTCAATAGAGTCATTGTTATCATAAATTACTTAGCTGGACTGTCTTTAATCTGTGTAGTCCTTTTAATTGTATTAATAATTTTGCTATCGAGGTCCTCAAATGTGCATTTCTGTACAGGTTTCCTTGAATGCCTCCTCTTCCAGAAATCAAAAAGACGCAATCTAAATGCTCCGATATAATAATAATAATCTAAATGCTCCAGTCTAAATGCCTCATAATAATAATAAAAATCCTGTGCCCTGAATTGTTCTCTCTCTCTACCATCAGAAGAATTTAGAGGAGTCACGATTGTGGAGCTAATCAAAAAGGAAGGAAGCACACTCGGATTAACTATAGCTGGTGGCACAGATAAAGATGGAAAACCGAGGGTCTCTAATCTAAGGCCAGGAGGACTGGCGGCAAGGTAAAATAATTACAGAAGCAGAGTTTCTCAGTAGCAAGGTTGGAGAATGAAATGTGCAGCAAAAGTAAACTAGTGAGTCAGATAGTCAATGCAACACACGTCAAGTGGCAAACATTAAGCTTAAAATGGTTTTTTTTTTGGGAGCGATTCTCAGTCATCCAGGTCATGGTTGTCCCAAAGGTGCTTTTTCAGGAGGCAATCGGACTTTCCTGTTCTTTCTCTGATGATGCTTCGCTTCTAATCCAAGAAGCCCCTTCAGCCACGACAGGACAGTGGGGAATGGAAGGGTCCATATTCCTTGCAGGCAGCTGACAATAATAGGGTGCAAATTGCCAGCTGTCTGTGAGGAAGACAAATCCCTCTGGGAAGACATATTCCACCTAATTTCTTGGTAGGTGTGTAGTGTGGCATTGCATCTTGAGCTTCTTGATAGGATCCCAGCTTGGAATGTCTTATTCCTTCTATCCTCCCAAGCTAAGACAGGTTCTGCAGATAGGATTTAAGGCAGACCTTCATAAAACCTTTTATTTTCTCTGTTGCCATGTATGTTTGTTTAAAAAAAACAAAACAATGGACACCTCAGGCATTAAGTAAGGTTTGTTTTTTTGCTCTGCATGTTGTTTACTGTTCATGTCTTTCTATTTAGCTAGTCAGGAAGGATATAACCAGAGTTGATCCAAGACATTTTGGTGACTGGAAAGGACAACAATCTAGCTAGGATCTGCTTCTAGGATTTATACAATTGAATGTACCCTTCAATAAAGAGAACAGCCAGGAGATTTAAAACAAAAAATAATGATTCTATTATCTGAGACAATTGCCTCAAGACTGTAAAGTCTGGCCTTGGAAAGAACTGATATATTTTGTTTTGTGTATGTTACAGGAGTGATCAGCTGAATGTTGGTGATTACATCAAGTCAGTGAATGGGATTAACTTGACGAAATTGCGACATGATGAAATTATAAGTCTATTGAAGAATGTGGGAGAAAGGGTAATATTAGAAGTAGAATATGAGCTACCACTAGCTGGTTAGTATATCCTTAATAAAGCTTTATGGTTCAGTGTTTTAAGATTAGGAAACCTCCCTATCCTTTCCACCTCTTTCCGTTTGTGAAGAAACATGCAAACATATGAAAGTGACTTTACCATGAGACCAGTAATCCCACTTCAGTTGGTAGTAGTTTTTTCCAGCTGTTCAGGATGTCCCAGCCTTAGCATCTGAATTTCTTTTACTTGAAGTGACATTTTGCCAATGATTTCTTACACAGAGTAATTACAGTGGATTCTACTTTTATCCATCCGTTAATTATTGTATGTTGTTGTAAATATTTAACAGTGCTAAAGGCTTCATAAACATCAGTGGGTCTATAAAACAGATAGTAGAAGCATCAATAAATACAGAAAGCAGACCACGTATTAGATTTTGTTTCATGGTTATAAGAATACCACTAGCACTTAGACTTATATACCGCTGCTTCACCATGCTTTACAACCCTCTCTAAGTGGTTTACAGAGTCAGCATATTGCCCCGAACAGTCTGGGTCCTTATCATTCTGCTCGCAAAACCCCAACTGTTCTCTTTTGACCCACAAACTTGAATCCATTTATGGATTCAACTTGGACATCAAACAAAACTGTAATGTGACAAATAGCACACAATGACAGGGCCATTAGCGGATTACAATCAACTTCATAAGATCGCTGGAAGATTGTTCTGAGTTGCAAGGGACAGAGGTTGAAATGAGTAAGGTTAGAGAAGAAAAATTATTGTAATGTTAGAAATGATTTTTAAAAATATGCTAGAAGTGGAATTGCTGCTTAATTTTGCTCTATATACAATGGACTCAACTATTTTTATTGCTGGTATAAAATATTAAAGAGTATATTTAATTTCAGCTAGTGGGTTGTAAATGTTATTAACATTACATAGCATTGGAAGCAAGCTTTGCTTCTGTCCAGTTACACAGCAACTGTTTGTAACAATGGGAATATTGTGACAATGCAAACTCTATTGCACTACCTAGTTTGAAGAGCTTATTTCTGGATCTAACTCAAATAATAATGCTAGACTGATCTGTCAATGAAAGAAATCTTTGTTGACTACAGTGTGGTAGTTAATTTATTGGAATTTAATTTTGAAGTAAAATAATAGACTTTCCTTGATTTTAGAGGCACAGGAAGCTTCTAGCATCTTAGAAGATATCTTCTCTTCTGGACAGTCTTTCTTTATTTGCAACTCCAGGAATTCCCTGATAGCAAGGCAAATGAATGGCTAATCAGGATTATTTAATGTTCTACTCTTCTTATATCTGGAGGGCATCAGGTTGGGTGTTAAAATCAGGAGTGAAATCCAGCAGATACTTACAGGTTCTGGAAAACCGGTAGTGAAAATTTTGAGCAATTCAGAGAACCCGCAAATATTATCCCTGGCTGGCTCCAGAGTGGGGTGGCAATGGAGATTTTGCAATATCCTTCAACCAGGAGTGGAGAGGGAATGGGGATTTTGAAGTATTCTTCTTCTGCCATGCCCATCAAGCCACACAACTCCCACCAAGGCACGCCCGCAGAACCAGTAGTAAAAATAAATAAATTTCACTACTGGCTCAAATGTATGAAAAGCTGCGGAGATAGCATTTCTAAAATGGTGGCTTGTGGCTGCCATTTAAATATAATAATTTCTTCCTCTTTCTCATTTCACGAATCTACTTAATTGGTGAATTTTTTAAAAAATGCCATTAATTCTTCCACCTATTTATTTGATTCCTATTGTGCACATATTTCACGCACTATTATGAGAAGGAGGGCAAGTATTTTGTCTGGAAAGTCATTGCACAGAATGTGTGATAGGTTGCCATTTACTCATAACAGATGCAGTCTTTGTTTTTGCATTGCTTTCATAAGTGTTTAAAATTAAATGAAGTACTGAATTAAATATGGACTAAGACACATTTCCTTCAGCCCTGTTTTACACTTAATCATTTTCTCCACTTAATGATCCCAATCAACAACTGTCCTCTTAGCCATGAGGATTTGAATGTATTCATTCAAAGTTGCCAGCTGGCTTATTATTAAGGTATTTGAGAATCCAATAAACATCTGTGACAAAAACTTTTAGCTCTAGGAATCCTTCTGGGCTTTGAAGCTTGTAGAAGAAAAGGCTCTCTGGTTTGTTAATATATTAAAACAAGCTCAGGATATATGTATGCATATGTGTATTATTAAGATTGATCAGAGGCAATTTGCAAGACAGATTCGGGTAATTTTAATGCTGTTATTCAATTATGGCGAGCGTTATAGGCAATGGTCCAGTTTATGAAACCTAGAAGGCTTGTGTGGATGACTTTTTTGTGTGTGTTTTGAGATCATCTGCAGAACTTATAAATATGCAGATTTTATAAAAGGAGAGTTCAGCAAGTGGAAAGCATTAGCTCATCCTTTTATTTCCCTTGTCTGCAGCCCCTGATAATAGTGCTGGCATCATTCCAAAAACCATTGAAGTTACCCTCTATAAAGAAGGCAATAGTTTTGGATTTGTACTACGAGGTCAGTGCACTTGTAATTAGCAACATGCTGGGACATTTGGAAACGGGGAAAGGAGGAAGTGGTGTGTCCAATGCCATTCTAAGGTGGCTTTCCGAAGGGCACCTTTGGGGAGATGGAAAAATAATCTTCAGAGACTGACAGATGGAATGCTACCAGGTTTCTCTGTATGTTCCAGAAAATGACTTCTGGCCACTTGCTGATTTAAAAATGTGTTCTCTTTTTACAGATTTGTTGGATATGTGTCTGTATCAGTTATGAGTTATTTTTGCAAATTGCTTACAGGAGGAGCCCACGAAGACTGGCATAAATCCAGGCCATTAGTACTGACTTATGTTAGACCAGGTGGCCCAGCAGACAGGTAATGTTCACATCATTCCACATTTAGCGGTGAAGCTTAAACCAATGCATACTTTTAATACCACCTGTAAAAACATTCCCAATAGCTTTGCGTCTCTACATTTGGTCTATTGTCCATCGCTTCTTGAACACAGAATCCCTTTGAAGTTGTACTGCACTAGTTCTGGGTAGCCAGGAAAGGTGAACTATGGAAAATACATTTGAAAAAAAATAATCAGTGGTGGATCATTTAAAACCAATCGCAGGTTCAGCAGTGCAGTAGTGCTGGACTGCAAGAGGCAGGAATGTGTTGTAAAAATGTCAGTATGAAAATCCATGTGCCATCAAGCTGTTTTCGACTCATAGACACCTCTTAGTTAGATAGATTTTCTCCACACAATACAGAATTACTAGAATATGTTGGGTATAGAAGTAACACAAACAAAAATTTTAATATGTATTATATATCATTGTTGGTTTTCTTTTTTTCCCCTTTTTCTTTCTTTTTTCAATTTCTTCTCTTTCCTTTCTTTTATTTTTTGTTTAATGTATATATGTTGTATATGTTGTATAGGATGTAGTGTTAATATGTTTTGTAAATGTTTGTAATATTTCTTTTTTCATTTTTTTTCTTTGTTTAATAAATTCAATAAAGATTTTTTTTAAAAAAAAAATACTACAATATTAATGAAAAAAGTAACACCGGAAAACAGATGTGGAAGTAATAACATTTGAAAGACAATTAACTAAAACAAAGAGTAAAAAAAATACATAAGCCCTAATTTTTTTTCACCGTCCTTTTGGTCCTTTTTTGTGTCAAGCAAATAACAGATCAGAGAAACCTAAACAAGATCATGGGGTGTATCAAACTGCGATTTTTTAAAAAAATGAGAAGTAAATTTGTGCAACCTTTATTAATAAAAATAAATAATTACAAAGCTACTAGTGATCAGGTATGGCTTAGACCAGTGTATCTCAACTTCTCAGCAGAGCTGACTGGGGAATCCTGGGCATTGAAGTCCACGCAGCTTAAGCTTACTGTGGTTGTGAGAAACTGGCTTAGAACAGGGGTCTCCAACTTTGGCAACTTTAAGCCTGGTGGACTTCAACAGCTGGCTGGGGAGTTGTGGGACTTGAAGTCCGCCAGGCTTTAAAGTTGCCAAGGTTGGAGACCCTTGGCTTGGAAGGTAACTAGATTTACAGTCCTACCCTACCTGTGAGAATCTGCTCCAGGTTTGTTCCCTGGTTGAGTAGATGACTTTACCACAGGTTCATTCAAGCAAAGCGGGAACAGGTTTTAACAGTTTCTCTGCTTTATAGGTCTTATACAATCAAGGTCGAAATATCTCAAACTCACTGTGAGTTTTTCCCAACAAAGCAGGAACACTAACCAGACTTGTTCTGTACCTGATCAAAAGTTGCATTGCGCACTTGGAAAGTTCCTGGACCCACTACGTGCACATCTTAGAGCAGATGTACAAACTTTGAAAGTCTTGTTAGTAAACAAAGTTCCCAAATGATCATTCATCTCAAGAATATTCAGACTGTCAGATATGTGTTCCTAATGGATGCCTTTATAATTTTATGCAGGGAAGGGTCTTTGAAAGTCGGGGACCGGCTGTTGAACGTGGATGGGATTCCTCTTCACGGTGTGAGTCATGCTGACGCGCTGAACATTCTGCGTCAGTGCAACCAGGAGGCCCTGTTCCAGATTGAGTATGACGTCTCCATAATGGGTAAGGGCTGTCAGGCTTGATTCCATACTGGGGAAGGCATATAAGGTTTTGTTATTTAATAACGTGTGCATTCTTAAATTGCCCTTGCTTTTAAAGCTGATTACATTGTGGCCCAATGAACTGTAGACGTTGTTGGAAGGTAAACAGCCTCAATTAAAGACACATAGAATGAAATAATATATGACACTTTAGTAATATGGAGTCCAGGTGAGCAGGCTCTAACAGGTTCTGGAGAACCGGTAGTGGAAATTTTGAGTAGTTCAGAAAACTGGCAAATACCACCTCTGGCTGGCCCCAGGAGTGGGGAGGGAATGGGGATTTTGCAGTATCCTTCCCCTGCCACATCCACCAAGCCACACCATGCCCACCACAGATGGGCTCTCCATGCCATCTATGGCACATGTGCCATAAGTTCGCCATCACAGGTATGTATGGTAGAATCTGGAACAAGTTAAAAACCTCTGGAGCTACCAGGACTTTGCTCCAATGAATAATTGGGGGCATGAGTTTGGATGAGATGCTTTAAAAGGAAAGCCTCCTTCAAATAAAGCTGAAGCCTTCGTGGCTCTGTAGATGCACTTTCCAAGCAGCACTGAAGAACTAGCAGAAATGCTATAAATCCTCCTATTCAGCTCTGGCTGAATACAATATCTGATAAAACGTTCTGTCCAGTTCTGTGCATCTTTTCTTGAGACAAGGCAAGATTGAGAAGTGCAAACAAGGATGGCTGAGAATTGAGCTAGTCCCTATTCAGTCTCCAGAGAAAGTGAGAGTTTGGCACATATGTTCTCTCTGCTGCTGGTTTATGAAGGGAGGATAAATTGTTTATTGCCTCCCCCCCCAAAAAAAAAATGGAAAAGAAGGAGTTTCTGCTTAGTTTTTGTGTTACAGGTAATCTTTGATTGACAACCATTCATTCAGTACCTGTTTGAAGTTACAACAGCACTGAAAAAAAGCGACTTATTTATTTATTTATTTATTTATTT
>JANHFP010007825.1:143279-155122 GCA_032468135.1 Calamaria suluensis | reverse complement strand
GCAGTTTCGAAAGCATGTAAAAATGCAAGTAGAAAAATAGGGACCACCTTTGGTGGGAAGGTAACAGCATTCCGTGCACCTTAGGCATTTAGTCATGCCAGCCACATGACCACGGAGATGTCTTTGGACAGTGCTGGCTCTTCGGCTTTGAAACAGAGATGAGCACCGGCCCCTAGAGTCGGAAACGACTAGCACAGATGTGCGAGGGAAACCTTTACCTTTACATATGTTATATTCCGTTATCTTATTTTCTTGCTTCATTCTTCTATCCATGTATACCATTTATTCCAACACTGATAACATTTTGTTTCTCCCAGTCCTTTTAATGATATTGAAAGCTTATCATATTCTGCGCATTCATAATTTTTTTGTATGATTGTTATGCCTGTCGGTAAAATTGATCCTTTCCAATTTTGTGCAATCAGTAATCTTGCTGCTGTGAGAATGTGTATGATAAGGTAAAATATGTCTTTATTCAATTTGTCATCAGGTATCCCCAATAAAAATAATTCTGATTTTTTTTTTAAATTTGTTGTAGCTTTGCCCTTTCCTATTGCCAAGCCTTCTGTCTCTCTTTTTTTCTCACTCAAGGTCTTCTGGAAAAAAGTGCATATGGTTTTTCTTTGCCATTCTCAGTACCCCTTGCAAATCTCTTACTTGTCCTGTTCTTGAGACATAGTATGTGGTGTAAGAGTTCAGTTTTTCCCAATTATTTATAAGAGAATGAGAATAGAAAGGGAATCTTTTTACTCTGCATAGGATTTGAGAAAGCCCTTTCTATTTTGGCAAATTTAAATATTTTCAGCAAAGATCCTAAAATCAAGGCTGGAGGATTGTTGATTTAGTAATATTTAGTAAGATACTCTGGGAATGGGAAAAGAACGGTCAGCTCTTTACTCATCTTGATAAATGTGTTAGTAAAACTGGGACACAAAATGACATATTTGAGTAATAATTGAGAATGGGATTCAATTGATACGAACAAGTAGGAGTTCACATCAAATACTCAGATGGCTTCTTTTGTCTTTTATCTAGCTCTTGTAGCTTCCAACTTTGCATCTCCCACCATGAACACGTCAGGGTTGGCTTACCAGAATTCCAATACTCTACCTCGAAGCAATCATCCCATGAGCCCACGGGCCACGTTGATGAGGAGAAGGCAGAGGAAGAAGGAGCACAAAAGTTCATGTAAAGATCACACAGGCTCTTACGGGATTATTCAGACTCGTCTTCAAAATTGTTCCCTTTTTTTGAGGAATTAAAGGGAGTGGACAATATGTCCATTTTATCACGATCATGGTGATGTGTTCTTATTAGCTCCCTTTAAATTTTCCTCCAAACTCTTGCAAGATCCAATCTGGGTCAGTCACCAGGACGAGAAGTTTTTGTCTTGTGAACTTTTGGACTTGTGCTGGAGCCCATCTTTAGCACAAATCCAAAAGCTCAGAAGATAAAACCTCTGGTCCTGGTGATCGACCCAGATTGGATTCTGCAACGTTATCCTGGGACACGTATATTCGCCTTCATTCACCAGAACTCTCATCTAGACTTCTTGTCATGCTTTTTTCTAGCTACACATGAAGAGAGGTAGAGGAATGATGGTGCAGGCGGATGCATATCTTCTTATCTGAAGGGCAGCCCTTCTCTCCAAAGCTCTTTGTTAAGATTGATGGCAGTTTGCTTGAGCAGACTGTCTCCCTCATAAAATGGTTTCTAAGTTTCTCTTTGGAAAATGAAGTGTCCACTGTTTCCTTAAAGTGCTAACTTGGTTGTGTCCCTCTCTTGTTTCAGTATCATTAGCTTCCAGCACTGTGGGTCCTGGTGGGCAGATTGTTCATACAGAAACAACAGAGGTGATTTTAAGAGGAGACCCCTTGAACGGCTTTGGACTGCAGCTCCAGGGTGGGATCTTTGCTACCGAAACCCTCTCTTCGCCGCCTCTCATCCGTTTCATTGAGCCAGACAGCCCAGCAGAAAGGTTAGAGACCTCTTGGGTTTCAGATGAGGAGGGCAGTGCTGCCACTTGTTAACAGAGGTGTCCCCTCCTTCCCTGTAGAGATCACTAGACAACCCACGACCCATTGGGTCCTCCTCCTTTCAACATGTAACATAGGCTGTTGCTGTTTCCCCTCCCACCATGACCCTCAGCAGAGTCCCAGTGAAGCTTCCTCTTCCTCCACCTCCTCGGTTGACCTGCCTACCACTCTGCTCAGTATGGGAGAAGCAAAGGGAACTGCAGACCACAAGGTCCCTCCTATCCAGTGTGTTGTCCAACCAGCCCTATGCAGCAGGAATCTTTCACCTCACCACCCGTTGTTCCCTCACCACCCGTTGCCATTAAAACATATCAAATTTTGGCTTGACTTCCAAGGCAGCCGAACTCCATTTGCCCATCAAGCCTTGCTGCCCGTTGATTGGGCACAAGGTCAAAGGGAGGTAAGAATCAGGTATACACCCTTCCCATCTTCCCTTGCGCCATGCAAGCTGTGGGTTTCTAAGAAAAGTAATATGGCACTGAGGCCATCACAGCTTTGCAAATTTCAATCCCATAGGAATAATGGATTTTGGATGCATTCTATAAGGTAGTTTATATGAGGTATCTTGATTTATATGAGATATCTTGATTTAAAAAATGCTACCCTATAATACACTGCTTTGCCCAATTAAAGGTTACAAACAAACAGACACGAAAGTTTTAGCACTGTGTACTTTCCTCTGAATTCAATTACTGAAGACAATGACTTGGAGCTTCTGTCATCTACCAGGTTTGAAAGAATTAACAAAACATCCAATTCTGTTCTATTTTGTTGTACATCGCAGTGTTTTCAGCGTTTGCTGAGAGGAGCAATTCAGTCTGGATTCTGTGGTATTGTAGTATCATTCAGAATTAACCAGTCAAAGGCAGCCTACCATGAAAATCACAAATCATTAAAACTGCACCATAATTATCCTGACAGCTTGATTAACTCAAGGAGCACTCTGCTCTGAGATCTAAATTTGACCACTTTGCTACAGCACCAGAAATAATAGATTACCCTGATATTGCATTCAGGAGAGCAGTAGGTTTGCTTCTTCTGTAATGGGGATTCCTTTTCAAGTGTGTGTTCATACAAGTAGACCTTGACTTATGACCAGTCACTTAGCAAAGTTAGTTCAATATTATGATAGTCCTCTTTGGGGATACTTAAGAGTCTGGTTCTGACGTTCGAACAACGGCCCCCCCCCCCCCCCGGTCACATGACCACATCTCAGATGCGCAGAAACCAGCCCCCATTTATGGGTGTTTGTAGCTTCTCATAGTTGTAGGACCACATTTCACTGACTTTTTTTCCCAAAAAAAGTAAATGTCAGTTGTTGACAAAACCAACACATAGCCAACCATTGGTTTGCTTAACAACTGTGGTGTTCATTTAATGACCTCCCCAAAAAGGGTCATAAAATCCGGTCAGTCACGTGGGTGATTTGATTTACAGTTGTCACTATTTACAGCCGTGATGGGGAGGCTCCATCAATAAGTCAAGGACTTACTTGTAATAAGTAAGGACAGGTATTTGCCGTTGAGTGCAGTTTTAACAAGCGAAAAGATATTTGTTTTGTAACTATAACACTGATACATCTACGGTGAAAAATTGAATCAGAGCAAATAAATCTAGGTTTGGAGAACCTCAGAAGAAAATTAGTTCATGCTATGATAACATAATTTGTTACCACAAAACTCTCTGTGCCTTCAGACAAATTGTAAGAATGAGGAAAGTTTTTATGCTTTCAAATGTGATGTGTATTTATGTTACATATTTTGTACTCCATTTTTCCCAAGCAGCTGTTTTAGGAGCAGATACGATTGTAAAAATATATAATATCTGGAAGGGTTGTAATCTGAAATACAGATTCAGATTGTGTTGTGTCTCACCTGTATTCGGTGAAGTTGAATTTGGTCTAGTATTTTTTATTGCCCCTTTCTTTCAGGACATTGTTAGACTAGGAAATTTGACAGACTTCATAGTTGCAAAGTTAGCAGTCTGTGTATGTCTATGAGTGTGTGTGTGTTTGTGTACAATTCGATGTGTTGTCCCAAGAGGCATGGTATTTACTCAGTTGCTGCTATGCTTCTACCAAAATATTGGCAGAAGAGCAAAACATGGGTATACCTAAGTGGAATAAGTAACACAAGTTTTATGATGTTTTTAGATGGAATCTTAACAAAAAGAGATCCAACCTAGAATTAAGGAGAACTTTCCTATCAGTGAGAACAATTAAATAGTGGAACAATTAGTTGTGGGTGCTCCATCACTGGATGTCTTAGACTTCCATCACTGGAAGAAGAGATTGGAGAGCCTTTTGTCCAGAAGAGTAGAGGGTGTCCTATTTGAGCAGAGGGTTGGACTAGAAGAACTGTGTTCCCTTCTAACTCTGTTATTCTGTATTCATGGGTGCCCATCCTACAGAAATGTTCTTTTGCTAGTTTTGCAATCCTCTATTTATACGATATCAACTGCACTAGATACATTTGAATTCTGCTAACTACAGTGGTACCCAAGAGCAGTGCCCAGACTTCCATGCTAACTGCAACTATCTTACTCTGAATTCTGCCTTGCTGTTCTGGTTGAATATTTATTTGCTTCTATCAAATTTAAGCTGCAGTTTCTTCCAGTGAACAAAAACATTGATATTTTATTTCCATAAATCTTGAAAGTTTATATCTTGAGGCTACACATGTGACCAGCCATTTATGATAATCCTCTTAGGACCCAATACATTTTTTGTTTATCTAATTAAGCTGGTTAAGTGCAGAAAATGTGTTTCATAGTAGATTGTGTAGTGTTTTGATAAGTTACAATTGGGGCAATACTCATTTCTACCACCTAAACCTTTTTAGTGATTGAAGATGAACTGTTATGATTTATTCTCAAAGACCATGAAATACCTAACTCAGAGGAGTCCAGGAAGTGGGGTTTATACCTATGGAGGCTAAATAATTGTTGCTTTTAGAATTTGGAAATAAAATCAGATTTGTGAGAGATCCTCAGAAATTACTTTTCCCAAACCAGACTCTTCCCCTCTTTTCTTCAACTTATATTATCCACAGTTGTATCCAGGGTGTGGTCAAAAAAGTTAAGTGGGCATCCAGGACAGTATGCTCAAAGTTATACCTATTTTTATATGTAGCAGTTCAGCTGAACTTTTGTGGCTACCATCTTGACTGTTTTGACCACACCTTGCAGATATCTCAGAGTTGTCACAGATGGAAGTATTTAATTGAGGCCATATACAAGTGAGACCTCATTAACTGGAGGTAGTGGAACAGAAGCTGAATGGCTTCTACCTGGGACATTGGAGTTGCATGATATATGATGACTTTGCATAAAGTGCAGGATTCTCCTACCTAGTTGATTTCCAGGATCCCTTACGTCTCCAAAATTCAGTAAGTTCTGCCATGGTTTACTTTACAAAATAGTATTCCTATTGCTTCTATTTTAATGCTGGCTTCAGTTATTATTGTTGCCTTATTTGGGAAGTATGTTTCATTATATGGATTTATTCTGTTTACTATTTGATGGCATTGCTTGCCCTGTTGAATATTCTATTTACTGAAAGGTAGATAGAGACACTGAAAAACAATGCATATACAATTTCAGATTAAAAATGTCTAGATTATACACTGCATATACGGGCCTTTTGATCCAGTTAAAAATGATTCAAACAAAGTAGAGAAGCTAATTTACATTGCAGAGAGAGATAGAAGCAAAAAAAAAGCAAATGAAACACTTTCCCTCTCCAGATTTTCTTTTGTCTATGAATTTTAATTAGGTGTCCTTCAGATATGGTAAAACTTTTTGTTAAGTGGTTTATATTTCTCACTCAAGGATGTACAATACGTCTGTATGACTAGCTGTCATAGTACGTCATAGAGGCTAAATTGTGGCCATAGTGCCATAGACACATTTGGCTACTAAAATTAAGGTTAGATTAGAAGACCTCCAAGGTCCCTTTCAGTCATATGCTACTATGATTCTGTGACATTTTCCAATGTTTTGTTTTGTTTTTTTTCTTTCATTCCTTGTTACTTCACAAATGAAACTGGGTTTCAGTTCAGCAAAAAATTACAGTTTTCCTTCTAGAAAAAAAAACCAGTTGACCCAATTTTATGTGAATACTTGGAAAGTTTGTTCTACAGGTTGCTGCTTACATGGGATGGGTTAGTAAGAGAATAGCTAACTTTAAAAGAGTCAGCAGTTATGAAAAATGTTAACTCCTTTCCACTGCTTTTTATACTGGATAAGTAAGAGAAATATCTGAAGGCATTTTTCTTAGCTAAATCAAAAAATAACATTTGTATTACTAGTGCTGCTGATCACAACATTAAGGATGAGTGGAATTTTGCAAGGATGATCATGATGCATTGTATGCTTTCCATCTTCCACTAATAGCGCAGCTGCTCTATCTTGAAACATTTGATCAAGCAGTCACTCCTTATTAGAGTAAAGACCAAATACTGTTTGTTTAAATTCAGCTGCAGATGCCATCTGGCCAGGACAAAGTGCTCACATTTTCTCAGGCATTGAAGAAGAATGTGGTAGGAAAGAGGCTTCTGTCTGTCATTTAGCTGTGAGGACACCCAAATCACACCACTGAGATTAAACTATGTATTTTAGATCAACAACCTCCATCCCTGATTATCACTAAATTTCTCTTAAAAAAGATACAGATTTTTCTCACCAGTCCTCATGAACATATATGTAATTGTCATATTCTATGCAAGGCTATCCAGGAATCTTCAAAGAGTAGAGCAGAGCAGAGCAGAGCAGAACAGAACAGAATAAAGGGACGTGATGGCTCAGTGGGTAAGACAGCTGAGCTTGTCGATTGGAAAGTCGGCAGTTCAGCGGTTCGAATCCCTAGTGCCACGTAATGAGGTGAGCTCCCGTTACATGTCCCAGATTCTGCCAACCTAGCAGTTTTGAAAGCACATAAAAATACAAGTAGAAAAAATAGGAGCGACCTTTGGTGGGAAGGTAACAGCGTTCTGTGCTTTAGTCATGCCGGCCACATGATCATGGAGACATCTTCGGACAGCGCTGGCTCTTCGACTTTGAAACAGAAATGAGCACCGCCCCTTAGAGTTGGAAACGACTAGCACAGATGTGTGAGGGAAACCTTTAGATTTACATTTAGAATAGAATAGAATAGAACAGAACAGAATATAAGATTTTTTTATTGGCCAAGTCTGATTGGACACACAAGAAATTTGTCTTGGTACATATGCTCTCAGACATATTCTATTCTTGTTGAATATCAAGAGTGTTGTAGTCTATTATTGTACCCCAGTGAATTCTAAAAGTACTTAGTATGGCGTATGATATAATCTTTCTAGTATTCTAGCCTCAACCTCAGGAGAACTAGCATTCATCTATTTCATGTTATATTTCTGTTCTAAGTGGCTCAAAGTGCCCCCCAAACACTGAACAACAGAGATAAGGCCATGGATTTGGGAAGGAGGGAACAAGAATTCATCCAGGCAATCACATAATTCTTCTAAAGAAGTTGGAGCAGTTCCAGAGTTTGCAAACAGGAAAACAGCCCCCTGTCTCTGTATTTGGGGACATAGCTATAGCAATCCTGATCAGCGGCAGGCAGGCAAGTAAATTTGTGACTCACTGTATGATGTACTTTATTGAGTACATCATATTGGCACGATCAGTTGTAAAACCAACCCCAAATCTTTCCCATGGTTTCAGTATAATTATAATATATAATTATAATTAAAAAAATAAGAAATAACTCCCTCCCCAATTGTCACAGGTCACATTGGCCAATTAGGTTAACTGGCAAATTCTCCAGGCACTCCTCTCCTATCCGTCGCCTGTGGAAATGACCTTGGTTCTCACGAGGAAGCTCTGTGTTGTGTCTAGCAAAGCATTCCATCCTCCTTCACTTCCTCCCCACACTGTGTGTGCAACTGAGGAACAGGAAAATGGCCCCTGCCAGCTTTGTTTCGAAGTTGACAGTGACTTTGTTCATATTCATCCTTCTAAAGAGCCATGTGAATCTCCAAGATATTCGCTTATTTATTTAGGAAAAAAGTGATCTTGTAAATGCATCATCATTATATGTGATGTCTTGCATCAGTGTCTTTCATTAAAGGAACAACTGGCTGTAATTTCATTTCACAAAAATGTATAAAGCTTGGAGGATCTGAGCCTTAAATATCCTTTTCAATCCACTAATAAAGGAAAGAAAATGTTTTGGACTCAGACAACAAAGATATAAAGCTTTTAAATTTTAAAAGTACTCTATTATTGGGCTAAATCATGTATTGGTCCTTGATTTTTTTTCCCTATTGATAAGAAATGCAGAGATGTTTAGACAATTTTGCTAGAAGCTCAGTTCAAGTAATGGATTTTTTTTTCCAGTCTTTGAATGGTACATGAGAAACACTCTACAGAGAGGGCTGTTCCTGGGTTTCTTAATTGCTTCTCCAGCCTTTTTTCATTGCAATAACTAAATAGGAAGATATTTACACATAAATAAATTCTTTTGTTTTAAAAGCATTAAGATCTACCCAGTCGTTTATAAATTGTGGCATTTCCATGTGGATTGTCATAGTTGCACATTATTATTATTTATGATTTTAAGGGATAGTCTTCCCTCATTTTAAAATCCTGCCCCTGGATTTTGCAGTGGTTCCTCTCCAGTACCTCTCTGTTCCCATATTCTGAGGCCTGCTACATCCACCTATGTACTGTTCAGTTTATTTCTAAAATTGCCTTTGCCTCCTCTACTCAGAATCACTTGATTCTTCCTTACTTTTGGCTTGATTATTTTGGCTTGATACTTTTGGCTTGATTCTTCCTTACTTTTGGCTTGATTCTTTTGGCTTGATACTTTTGGCTTGATTCTTCCTTACTTTTGTAGTCCTCAATTTAGGATTAGTCATTCAAAGTTATTACAGTCTCGAAAAGGGTGCTTTATAGCTCATAAAATTTCCTCCTTCCCTCCTTTCCTTCCTCTCTTTCTCACACTCTTTCTTTCTTTCTTTCTTTCTTTCTTTCTTTCTTTCTTTCTTTCTTTCTCTCTTTCTTTCTTTCTTTCTCTCTTTCTCTCTTTCTCTCTTTTTTCTTTTTCTTTCTTTCCAAAATGTGCCTATCTCACTATCCAGAGTGATATGAGCCAGCAGTGAGCTGCTGCACATTGCTGGTTCATATCTAAATGGTTGTCCTCCAGAACTCCAAGATCCCTCTCACAGTTACTAGTGTTGAGCAAGGTACCACATATTCTGTACCTGTGCAGTTTGTTTTTCTTGCCTAAATGTAGAACTTTACTTACTTACCTGATTTGCTGAAGCACAGAAGTGACCTGAATAAGCTGCAACTTGCAATACTGCACATATAATGTAACCTTTGGTGTCATTAGTCTGAATGACAGTGGGGTCAGGAATGGTTAATTGGATTGCTGTAAGATTAAAGTGTGCTTCAAAGCAATGAATTTAGTTTTAATGTATCTTTGGATATGGAGAAAGTCATGGAGAAACTATGTAGAAGTAGTTATGAAAACAAAAGTGTGTGTTGAACCCAGGAAGCAGGAGCATTAGAAAGAAGCTCAGATAGGTGCCAACCTAATTCACTGTGGTGGAAGAGATTGGGAAGGGAAAGCCCTATCAGACTTTGAAGATATTACAGGTCGTGAATCCATGTGTATGAATCCTCTCTTACTTGACTGTCTCAAATATGTATGCTTTCTTATTGGATTCTCCAGCCTTGTTCTTTGATGTCATCGGAAAGGGGCTTTTGATAAATGACCTTTTTTCTTGACTTCTCCCAAAATCCTTCATCACTCTTCATTAAAGGTGTGGCCTTCTACAAGTTGGGGACAGAGTACTTTCCATCAACAGCATTGCAACTGAAGATGGGACAATGGAGGAAGCCAACCAGCTGTTGCGGGATGCAGCACTTACAAATAAAGTCATATTAGAGATTGAATTTGATGTGGCAGGTATGGATATATTTTTCTGGTTAATCCCAATTTTCTTTTTAATTATGTTGCTTTGTTTTCAATATAGTTAGCAGCAGCATGGAATAGTAGATGACCAGATTATTTTTAGTGACCAGAGACCAGACATGATGCATGATCTTGATGTATTGGTCAACTGTATATTATAGGATTCTGAAGCCAGAACTAATGCATGCCATATATAAAATTCCAAATATGTATCAACAATTATGTAGAAGTACATTAAGAGAAGTTAAGTAGCCTGCTTATGGGAAAGACAATAAAATAATAGCAAAGCAATATTTTGACCAGATAAAATAGCCATAATTCTTCAGATGGTGGATAGTTTGGTTGGAAACTACCTCGGACTGGTGAAATTTATTTTGATTAAAGGTAAGTTATTTTTGAATAGTCTGATTCTGTCTTAAGAAAGCTCACTCATTTTTAGGAGAAATAAGTAACTTTTTCCAAATTTCTGACTCAGATCGGTTCACCAGATATAAGAATGAGATAAAGTATACAGGTAGTCCTTGACTTATGACCACAATCAGGACATGAATTTCCATTGCTAAAGAACTGAGTAGTTAAACCAATTTTACAATCTGTTTTGCTGCACTTGTTAAGCAAATGAGTAGCTAACTGAATTGCGCAGACGTTAAGGACATCCAGCTTCCCTCATTGACTTTGCTTGTCAGAAACCAGCCGGGAAGGTCATCAATGGTGATCACATGACCCCAGGATGCTGCAACTGTCATAAATACATGCCAGTTGCCAAGCGCCTGAATTACAATTATGTGACCATGGGGATTGCTGCAATATGAGCAGGGCTCTCCAACCTTGGCAACTTTAAGGCTTGTGGAATTCTGAGAGTTGAAGTCCACTAGCCTTAAAGTTGCCAAGGTTGGAGACCCCTGAATATGAGGATTGGTTGTCGCTTTTTTCAATGCTGTTGAAACTTTTCACAGTCACTAAGTGAACGTTTTAAAATTGAGGACTACATCTGTAGTTCCTTCTATCGCTGGCAATATTTATTATGCATATGAAGTACTCCTTTCACACACTACTACAAATTTCTGGATGAAGATAAGGGATGACGTCCACACGAGGTTTCTTGGTGAACTTCACGACGGACTGCAGCTGGATCTGGATCTTCCTGACTTTAATTAGCACTTTTACAATTGCTGTATGTTGTAACTAACAAAGGTGGAAAAGTGTTACTCAGAGTCAATTAATGTGATTGTGTTTAGGTATAGGAGACACTGTGACACCTGTAAAGCTCCAGTTCTCTTTTCAGTAAAATTGAAACATGTCTGGCACAGGAATGTGACCGCAGCTCCTCCATTCTCCACGTTCTCAGCTGCTGGCCCCTTTCAGGCTGCTCCTGCCACTAGATAATTGTCAAAGCTCTGGGGTGTCTGTAGTTGTAAAACTAAAAATGGCTAAATCTCGGGAGGAAACTAATAACTTCTTACATAATTTGGTCTTGTTAAAACAACTGGGATTTTATAGAAAAAATATATAATTATAGTATAAAATCATAGAATCTGAACTGCAAAGCCCTAAAAAAAATCAAATTGGTGAGGCCAAGAAATGGAAGAAGAAATCTCTTCCACACTACTTTTTTCATTCAGAAATGATGTTAATTAGCGCATTTGTCTCTTAGGCGATCATCTATAAAAATACTGAATATATTTATACAGTTTAGAACCCCCCTTTCTGCATGTTGAATGCTATCTGTATATATATACATGACATTAATCTCATAAGAAAGGCTGAGTCCCAAAGAATTGAGGCCTTTGAACTTTGGTGCTGGAGAAGACTCCTGCGAGTCCCTTGGACTGCAAAGTGATCCAACC
>JANHFP010007819.1:17004-28373 GCA_032468135.1 Calamaria suluensis | reverse complement strand
CGTCTCTATCGCCACAAGGTAGGAGTTAATATATGTCCTAGCCTGTGTTCGGTCGGATTCGGCGTGGGTTACCCTCCAGAATTTATAATACTGTATAAATAGAATATATTTAGCTAAAAAGTCAGAATAAAGAACTTTTGCTTTTTGAGGGGGAGGGGAATTTTAAAAGCTCATAATTTTCCTTATGAAATGTAAGCTTTTATGATAAGTGGGCCTTTTGAATCTGTGTCCAGACTCAACATCTCTGCTAGTAGAAAGCCATATTTCTTCCATTTGTAAGATATCACCTTCCTTGGTCCAAATTAATCAGTACATCACTGTAGGGGCCTACAGCCAATACTATATTAATGTTTATTTTCCTTGAGTCAGGGTTATAAAACTATTCAGGCTCTTCCATAGCTGACCCAAGATACAGCCCACATTCTGGTGACATCCCAATATCAGTACAGGTGTTTGAAGCCATTATATAAAATAAAGGTAATAAAAGTTTCTGCTAAAACCCTGTTTTAGGTAGCTACAAATAAATTGCTGAAACTTATTACATAGTATTCTAGTCTTTTTTTCCAAAATGAAAACACTAAAATTAAAAAAAACGTATGACATGCTTGACAAAAGCAGCCAGGCAAATCGAGGTAATTTGGAAAAACATGTCTTGATAAAAATGTTAATCTAGGTTTTTTTGAAACAGCTCAATCTTCCCCAATCCCAGTTTAGGAATATAAATTGAAACAGAGCACAATATTATTCTATGGTATTATAAATTATGCTGTTATATTTATGATAAAGATGGAATTCAATTCATTTTGATTTTGAATAAAATGTTCACATCTAGCTAAATTTACATATGGAAGACAAATAAATAAAACTAGACACATCTTAATCTAATAGTATTAAATATTAATGCATCAAATATATAGTATTATCATTTGAAGTAAAATGTATTATTATTTTGAACTGATTGTAGAATACTGGTAGTCCTCAAATTAATACAACTGAGCCCAAACTTTCTGCTGGGCTCAGAATTAGTCAAACTGTTGTTAAGTGAATCTGGCATCCCCATTCACTTTGCCTTTTAGAATGTTGCAAAAGGGGATCACATGATCCTGGGACACTGCAACCGTCATAAGTATGAGTCTGTTACCAAGTGTATAGTATGGTCATAACTGTGAAAATTGTCATAAATCAGTGCCGTTGTAACTTTACAGTGCCATTGTAACTTTGAACAATCACTAAATGAAACATTGTAAGTCGAGGACTACCTGTACATTCATAAAAATCAATGAGGCATCATTTATTTAACAGTTAGTGCAGGATCTTAGATTTAGTTTACATATAGCTGTGTTTGAAAGATTTATTATAAGGAGCTTGCAATAGTGGAAAGAAAAAGAGAATATATAACCTGGAGGATGCACAAGCAAGTCATAATCAGAGGACGTTCTATTGAGTACAGAAGCATGTTTTAAATTTTCCCTCAATGGAGGCCGTAGAGGTGGCAAAGGTATTGGAATAGTAGACTCAAAGGCTTCTCCTAAATACCAAACATATAAAATAACTTAATTTTTAACCTTTTAAAAGCAGCATGTTAATTTTTCCCCTCTAAACATGTACTACTCATACCTATATCAGGTTGTTTCATTTTTTTCATCTCAGATGAAGTATTGTGCATTTCACTACTTATTCCAGAGCACTGACCATTCTCAAATACACTGAAAACAAACATAAAACCTGTAGTTTTAATCACATAGAAGTTACATGGAATCAGATGCAAAAATGAAATGCAAAACGAAGATACTTAAACTAATACTAAGAAAATTTAACTTCAAACAACATCAAGTCTTCTCTTCTGCTCCCATTTTAAAAACTACCACGTATCATACTTCTTAATAGAAGACAGAGCCAACTGCACTTGAACTCAATAGAGGCAGATCAGAACTTAAACCAAATAAAGTGTGATGACATGACTGAAAATTCATTTCATAATGTTTCTATAAAGGGAAATACATACATGAATTCTTAGTTAAAATAAAAGAGAGAGGGAGGGAAGGAGGGACATGTATTTAATTTCTATGACCACCCATCTCAACAAGTGACTCTGAAAACAATTAAAATAGTACAAAATAAATATATATGAGACTAAGTAAAATTTACTATGTCTATTAATACAGCTTGGGTGCAGGGCCCTTAACACACTCAAGGCCTCAAGTATGGGCACAAAACCAAGTCTCCTATGCCTTGCAAAAGGGCAACAGGGTCAGGACCATTCTTGACTAACAGGATCTACAGCTTGCCCAATCTGCCTGACCAAATTTGACAGAAACAACTGGAAGAAAACCATCCCTTAATAACCCGATTGCAGATCATAAAAAGCTTTTCAAGCAATAACCAGCTCCTTGAATTGCACGGAACACCACACTGGAATATTGGTAACTTGCAAAGCAGTGATGTTACATGTATCAAACACATTTTACTACATTTTGTATCAGTTGAAGCTTCTGAGCGCTTTTTAAGGGCAGTTCCATGAAGAACACATTGCAGTAGTTCAGAAAAAAGATCACAAGGCATGAGTGACTGTCAGCAGAGCCTCTATATCCAGAAATGGGTACAACTAGTTATCTTGTAAGGGAGATGGGTGGCATAAAATCTAATCTATATATCAATAAACTGACATACTATCCTAAGTTGTGCAAAGTCCCTTCTAGCCATCCCTGGCACCTAATCTTCTAGCACCAAACCATGGCACCTGATCTTCACGGAACTATGATTCCATGAGGATGCCTAGAATGTGCACTGGGTCCTTTTGGGGCAGTGCCACTCCATGCATATCTAGTGATGGCAAAACCTTATCATCACAAGCCCCAAATATGCAAAGACACTGTCTTTCTTGGGTTGAGTTGAAAACCAATGTACCCAATTGAGATTTTTACAGCCTTCAGGCACTGACATAGGACAGGTAATCCAGGATGGAGATACAAAGCTGGGTAGGATCAGCATATTGATGATACCTTATCCCAGACTGTTGTATCTGCTCACCCAGTGGCTTCATGTGAATGTTAAATAGGACAGGACAGAGAACTGAGCCCTGGGGTACCCCACAAAGTAGGGACCACAGTTGGAACTGTACCCCCATCAACACAAACTGGAATGGTGCCTGGAGAAAAAAAGGGGAATCAGAGCAATGTTGATCACCCCTCAATTCCTAAAGATGGTCCAGAAAGAACCTTGATCAATGGAACTGAAGACCAGTAACAGACTACTGCCAGAGGTCATCTAAGAGTACAGTCATTGCTGCCTCAGTCCTGTACACAGCAGAAACCCTGACTGAAAAAGGTCCAGATAATCTGCTTCATACTGGGTTCTCTGCAATTTCTACACAACCACGCTATTTACAAGCTTTCCTTTAAAAAATGGGAAGGTTGTAGACTGGACAAATGCCAGACTGGTTGAGTCAGTACATGACTCCTTCAGGACAGACTGCACTAATGCCTCCTTAAGAGCTGACGGAATCACCTCTACCCTCAAGGAGTAATCAATTACTGCCCAGACCCAATCATGTTTATTTTTTGTGTGCGTCCGTGTGTGTATTTTATTATTTATTTACCTGCTGAAATATATGTTAAAAAGGTGGTAGTCTATTAAGATATTTAAGTATAAGTATTAAAAGCTGTGAATTATATTCTGAAGGTCTGTCAGCAAAAAATCTATTCTTTGTGTGGAAAAAAAAACTAAGAACAATGCCTAAAAATTTAGCAGAGAAACCTGACACCAAAATATTTTAAATTCTGGGTAAAGATGTAATCTTAAAAGTAACATTATGATTAACATCAATCAAATATAAAACTAAACTCAATGTCATGTCAAATAATTCTCTACCATCATCTTCAAATAAGCTTACCGAGTATGAGACTTCTTATTATGGCAATGAAGTGATTGTGAAGGCAAAGAAACAGGATGGGAGGAAGGAATCTTGTACTCATCTTCTACATGTTCTCTTGATTTTTCAGAAAATGAATTTATAACAGCAACAGAAGACCTCAAGAGAAAAGTACACCAAATCCAGATGAGTTTTTGTTGGTACAGAAAATAAATATATCAATCACTGCATTTACAAATGGATTTAATTACATTTTTTTCTATTTTATTGCCACAACAAAGCCAAAAATAGAGTAGGTATGCACATTTAATTAGATACAAATGTGTTCCACTTCCTTATGGAGGTTGTGCACTTTGCTCTCTTCTCTCTTTTTTCACAAGCAAATCAGAAATCTCCAGCTTTGATTAACTGCAGCTTTCTTTGCAAAACAAATTCAGATGTCTCAAAACAGAGAGAGACACAAAGTAAAACTTGAGAAGTTTAAGCCATGCTATGTTATTTTTAAAAAACTAGAACTGAATATAAAATTAAGGAATCATAGTTGCATTTTCTTTAAATAAAATTTGAAATGCTGTACGTGTCAAAAAAACAATTGTTCCATGGAAATATTTCAACAAGTTAACAATTCATTAATAATTTATAACGCAAATTATCACTAAAACATATAACAAAATACAAGATACTATGAATCTATTTCCATAAGCTCCAAAGACAATGGTATCTTCCCAACTCTGAGAATTCAATCTCCAAAGATAATTTTAGGAACTGTCATTAATTAAACTGTTGTTTGTCTGAAGTGATGTAGAGTTTCCTGCCTAAGCAGAGGGTTGGACTAGAGACCTCCAAGGTCCCTTCCAACTCTGTTATTCTATTCCTATTCTATTCTATTCCTATTCTGTTCCATATAATACATTTTTTTTGTATTATAGAACTCAAAAGGTTCTGATTATACTTGCAAATATCCTAAAGTGCAAGGGCAAACATCCTAAAGTACAAGGGCAAAGGTATGGCTTGATAGTGTCCATTTTGGTTAGCTTTAGGATTAAAAATTAAAAATCGAAACAATGGGGGAAAATATCCAATGTGAAGGGAGTGATACCTAGCTTCAAGCTATAATTTAGGGGCAGATTCATAAGAAAGGGAACATTTTTCTTCCAAAACAGGGTTTGAAATGCTCATTTTCACTATTAGGCACTTTGTCCTATACATTGTAAGTGTTTCAAAACAGTTCAAGCTATATATAATACAACCAAAATAAAGATGTTTTTTAAATTAATTTATTTAATAAAAATTATGTAACATCAATGAAATATAAGACTTATAAAGATAAAATGAAAGAGTTTACTACTTTCTGAAAGTCTCTGAAAACAGACAAAACAGATGTTTTTTTAATCAGTATCCCAAATGAGTATTTCATTTGCCAGCAGAAATGTTATATAAAACTACAGAAACTGAATTAATTGTATTCACAAAGATATATGTGATTCAAGATTATACTTGAACTGAAACTATTAATTTGACATCAAGCATTGATCATTTCAGATATAACATTTATAGGCTCCTTTTCAACTATAAGAACCATACCAAATGACACTACTGATCTCATATTCCGTTGTCAAGCATAGTGCTTCTATGACATACTTTATGCATCTGACATATCATCTTATTATCTATCTAATGAATAGATGATAATCCCTGGCAAGTTAAATTTACTCTAATAAGCTTTATGTTGGCAAGATCAAATTTGGATATTGGAATGCCTGCTTAAGCAAAACTTTGTGAGCAAATGATACTATAGACATATGAGATACTATTTTTGATTATGTAACTTAATTAACCTATTGAAATGAACATGTACAGACATTTATTTTTACAATATGCTTTTAATAGTATACAGTATAATAAAGCAAACAAAATGTTAAAAAGTTATTTTTAAGTAGTTACTTATCAAGTACATCTAAATTATATTAAAGTAACCAAACTGTCTTTACAATCTCCAAGGCATGTCACAACTTTTGAGCATCCCTAATGTTTGGAAATTGAAAGCTGAAAAAATTGACTCACCCTAATATACAGTATACGTTCTTAGTTTACAACGTATGTTATTAGATTGTCTTCTTTCTTACTTTACAATTTTAGTTTGGCTTTATTTATTTCTATATTTTAAAACTTGTTATTTTAAATCACCTGGAGTTGTATGAGCTGTGCAGCAAATAATAAATGAATAAATGCTAAATAAATAAATAATTTTATATTATTCTAAGTAGATTTATTTATAAATAAAGAATGATATCGGGCCGCCCTTGAAAAGTATCCAGAAGTTTCAATTGGTTCAAAATGTGGTAGTCCACATGGCTTTATGCAGGCCTAAATATACACATGTCATCTCTCCTGTGATTACTGCATTGACTGCTGATCTACTTCCATATCCAATTGAAGATGCTGGTTGTCACCTTTAAAGCCATATATGACTTGGGACCAAGTTATTTGAATGATTATCTTTTCCCTGTTACATTTACCTGACCCACCAGAGTGGAGGGGGCAGGGAATGTTACTGGCCCCTTTTCATCTAGGTTCATCTAGCAGGACCAAGAAGAAAGACTTTCTCCATGATGGCTCCCTCCCAGTGGAAAATCACCCTGTATAGACAAGGTTGGCACCCAGTGCAATTTTCAAAAGGCCCTGAAGACATGTCAATGAGCCTGGGGACTCCAGATCAGAACAAGTGGTTTATTTGATTGATAGTTGTCATCAGAGGAGTGGGGAAGAGGGTTACTGCTTGTTGCTGCTTTTATATTGGGTTTTTAAGCTGCCCAGAGTTACAGACAGGGAGTTAGGCAGGCATATACATTTTCATAAATAAATAAAAATACAGGTCCGATGTTTTATCACTTTTTTTAAAAAAAAAAACTTTAATGGCTTCATGTTTTATCAACTGCAGAATGAGGATTCTGTAAAATACCAGCTTTAATAAAAATAAACAATTTCCCCCAAGATCCACTCAGATGGTCTTGCATCTGGTTCTTAATGTTTACAGTGTTTCTTTTTACTAGAAAGAACACTCTTTATAGTTTCAGCCTAGAATAAATAGAGTTGATGGGAATCTATAAAAGAGGTGGTATGACAGATACTTATCACATCATTAGATTCATAAGAATTTAAAGATGTGGGGGAAGGGATTATATCTAGTGGTGAAAAAATACCATTTATGAACTAGTCCCATAGAGGAAAAAAAAGACAAAAGAAAATACCTTATTACAAGTCCTTTTATCAGCACTACACATAATTCTACATTTATTCTTCCAGATATTTGTCTAACGTGGGAGACTAGAAGAATGATTGTGATTGAAAATTGATTATTCTATCTATCTTAAGAATGACTAATTTCGAATTCTGAATTTTTAGGAAAAGTAAATAGTTTTTTACTCTTTTCCATTTTTGTGATGGTAGGTTGGGGTCCATCATAAGCCACTTTCCTCAAACCTGGACCTGACAACTGCTAAATCTTTTTTAAAAAACTGCATTTGAAACATTTTCATCAAAATTCTTTCAATGGCTTCTATAATTAAGCATTATTTGTGTGAATATGTGCCTTCAAAACTGTTGATTCCTGGCGAGTGCCTGGAAAACTCTTCACAGTTCCCTTGGCAAGATTTTGGAACTGTTTTGTCACTGTCTCCTTCCTATGGCTGTGAGAGGGGGCATGGCTCAAGGTCACCTAGAGGCTTCATGACAATCTTGCCAAGGCAGAAATAGAACTTATAGTCTCCTAGCAGTTGCCAGGATTTATGAAAAGTTCAGGAGAGAGTGTTTCGGGAGGTAAATCCACTCTTCCCCCGTTTTAGAAAGTTTTTTTTTATCTTTGTTTAAAAATGAAACACTAGATCAACCTAATAAATCCTAAAACAGACTTTATTTCTCCTAGCAAAGAGCCCACTGTTTCAACAAACAGAGATGAAACAGAAGATGGCTAGACAATTCTAGAAACTGTTTTTTCACTTTAGTGAATCCCATATATTGACACAAAATTATTATTGCCTTATTAACTCTAATTTTTCAGAGTTTAGTATGCATCACAAATTCTGCATTTTTAAGACTTCAGTAAAGGTCTATATAATTATGAAATGCCTATTAACGGAATCTGAAGGAACTATGATATGGTACTGTTCAATATTTATTCACAGCCTTTTTTAATGCTCTCCTAAAATACTTTTAAATATATTTTTAAAATTCATCTTTGAACAACACTTCTAGATAAATGAAGATCTGTAAACTCCCAAATTTGTGAACATATTCTACTTAATACATAATTCTAATTCATAAAAAAAATCTCCATCCTCATAATTTATATAATTAATGTTTTTCAAATTAAACTTACTTCATATTTGGCATGGCTGAAACAACTGGAGGGGGAGGTGAAATGCGAGGTGGAACATCATATTCTTCATTACCTAGATGGCCATTTGAAAATATCTACAAGAAATAGATTTCACAGGATGGTAATTTGCAAACTATACACAAGTAAAATGCTCATTTACAACATTTTGAACCCATTCTCATCTTTAATTTCATGTTTCATTCTTCCTGCAATCAATATAAATTTCATGTCTTCAGCACTATAAATGATTCAGCTAAGATTTTGTCACATACTTTTTAGCAGAACAGAATATGTAACAAATGTAACAGATATCTAGGAAAGAAGCAGCTTGAAACTAAGAAATTTCCTGACAGTGAGAACAGCTTTTAGAAGTTGTGGATGTTCCATCACTGGGGGTTTTTAAGAAGAAATTGGAAAGCCATTTGTCCAGAACAGTATAAGGTCTCCTGCTTATCCAGGGGGTTGGATTAGAAGACTTCCAAAGTCCCTTCCAACTGTTATTCCATTTTGTATTTTGTTATCTAAATAATTCAGCTAGTGTTCCCTCACACACTTTAATAAAATATTCTTAAAAATTTTTAGCCAAAAATTGACTAATTTAATTCTTATTTTAATTGTATATATTGTATTTTTAAATCTTGTTGGCTGTGCACCGCCCCGAGTCCGTTGGGAGAGGGGCGGTATATAAATTTGATTAATAAAATAAATAAATAAATAAAATAAATAAGCATATTCTGATATACATTTTTTCTGTGTTTAGTTATTTTACTATACAATTTTCTAAGAAATTATAATTAAATATGCTTAAATATGTATTAATTTACCTTTATACTATACTATTATTTAAGCATTCATGTCCATTAAACTTCATATATTGTATCATGTTATCCAATGGTAATTCATGACATAAGAAATGTTGCAGAAATCTTGTATCCTAACAAATGCAATGTTTTCTACTGATATCTGAAATTGCAGTAAGTCCAATTATCATTTCCTATAAATGGTTTCCAATTGCTTAATTATTCCACATACTTCTCAACAGTACCAGACTTCAATATCAATATTCCTAACTAAAATTAAACTTCATGCACCATACCATCTGGCTCTTACCTTGGTACCTTCTAAAGGTAATTCAGAGAATCTGTGCTTTCGTAGAAATAATGGGTCAGAACCCATACGACAATGTCTTCCATTCATATTTGAGCTTGCAGTAAGTCCAGGTTTGGGACAATTATCATTTCCTACTATACGACATCCCACAATTTGATTATTCCCACACACTTCTCTGGGGCACCAGGCTTCAAGTGGCAGTGGTTGTTCTCTAGCAGATACACTTTCAGGATGATGCAAATGTCTACTTAACCTATTATCTGGAGGAATGGGTGGAGGCCTTTCTGGTGGAGGTGGAGGAGGATCTCGTATTGGTGGTGGTGGTGCTGGAAGAGGCTTGTCTTGTTTCCTCATCATACCTGGAGAAGACTGAGACATAACACAAAATAAAATGGTTCATTAAATATATAATCTATGCATCACTGGCTAAAATGATCAGCATGAAATTAAAATTTAATATTTAAATTATTTGAATGAATCAATACAAACACACCCAAATATAAAAGCAAACCCATGTTATAAATAAAGTCCAGAAGCCTAATCCTTCAGTGTCAGTTAAAATTAAAATATCAATGAACAAACAAGTCGAGTTGTGCCTTTGCGACCTCTGACCTGGCACGGATCCCGTTCAGCTCTGTGTTTTCGGAGGAGCTGCAGGAGATGAAGAGCCGGAAAAGACGTCTAGAGAGAGTCTGGAGAACAAGCCACACTGAATCCGACTGGACACGGGTGAGATCCCATGTTGGGACGTACCTAGTGGCGATAGAGGCAGTGAGGTCTACATACATCACTGCCCTTATCACATCTGCAGAAAATCGGCCTGCCGCCCTGTTTAGGGTAGCCCGCTCCTTGCTGGATGCACGAGCTGGAGAGGACCCCTTACAGGGTAGGGCGGAAGAGTTTTCACGATACCTGCATGATAAAATCACTCAGATTCGGGATAGTTTGGACTCCGGGGAGGTGGTCCCAGGGGGGTGCCTGGGGCAGATCTTGAGAGTGTTATCTGGGATGAGTTCGATCCTGTGACTGCCGATGGCGTGGACAGGTTGCTGGGGAAGCTGAACACCACCACATGCTTGTTGGACCCGTGCCCTTCCTGGTTGGTTTCGGCCACCAGGTCGGTGACACGAGGCTGGCTCCAGATTATTCTCAACGCTTCTTTGGGGGAAGGATTGGTTTCTACCGCTCTTAAACAGGCAGTGGTGCGACCTCTCCTCAAGAAGCCTAGCCTGGACCCATCTCTCTTAAGTAATTATCATCTGATCTCCAACCTTCCCTTTGTGGCGAAGGTTGTCGAGAGTGTAGTGGTGTGACAGTTCCCGCAGTACCTGGAGGAAGCAGCCTACGTGGACCCATTTCAATTGGGCCTGGGTACAGCACTGAAACAGCATTGGTTGTGTTGGTTGATGACCTCTGGAGGGCCTGGGACAGAGGTTATTCCTCTGTCCTTGTCCTGTTAGATCTCTCAGCGGCTTTTGATACCATTGACCATGGTATCTTATTACAGCGGCTGAGGGGGTTTAGGTTTGGGAGGCACCGTTCTCCGGTGGTTCTCATCCTTCCTCTCCGACCGGTCGCAATTTGTGTTGACAGGAGGACAGAGATGGACTCCTAGGCCTCTGTTGTGCAGGGTGCCACAGGGGTCGGTCCTATCACCTCTCCAGTTCAACATTTATGTGAAGCCGCTGAGCGAGGTCATCCTTGGGTTTGGTGTGAAGTGTCATCTCTACGCGGATGACACTCAGTTGTACATCTCCACACCAAATCACCCCAATGAGGCTGTGGAAGTGATGGCCTGGTGCCTGGATGCCGTATGGGTCTGGATGGGACAGAACAGGCTTGGGCTCAATCCATCCAAGACTGAGTGGCTGTGGTTTCCAGCATCTCGATATGGCCAGTGGACTCCATCCCTGGCTATTGGGGATGAGAGCCTTCCCCCCCCCCCCACAGAGAGGGCTCGCAATCTAGGCATCCTCCTGGATGTACGGCTGTCATTAGAAGATCATATCA
>JANHFP010007819.1:0-11391 GCA_032468135.1 Calamaria suluensis | reverse complement strand
TGTCTCTGCTTTTTAGAATGCTGTCTAGATTTGCCATAGCTTTCCTTCCCAGGAGCAAGCATCTTTTAATTTCTTGGGTACAGTCCCAATCTTCAGTGATCTTGGAACCCAGGAAAATAAAATCTGTCACTACCTCCATTTTTTCTCCATCTATCTGCCAGGGATTTAGAGGGCCAGATTACTAAGGACTAAACTGATGTCAAATTCTAAAATCTCAGATCAGAAGAGCCAACTACCATTGTCAATCCTTCTTAGATATTCATACCATTACTTATAAATATGTGAATTATATACTTTAAAATTTTAATACATGAATTAAGCATTTTTAAACATTATAATGCAAACCAAGATTTCCAAAATTATCAATAAGAAATCTTTGTTTAGAGAAAAAAACTCATCTCATCTTACCTTATTTTAGTTGTATTTTTATTTCAGTGCTTTTAAAACAAAGGATACCCAACATGCACAAAGACTGATCGACCTTCAGCATAAAATATCATGCAAATGTGATTTTGTATTCACTAAGGAGCCGGGAGTAACTTATTTTATTAAGTAAAACAGATGTTTTATTATGATAAAAAAGTACCAGAACTCTCTCCTTAGGCATCTCTAACGAGCCATTATGACAGCAATTAAACACTAACCATTGGCAAGCAGAAACTGAACTGCTGCAGTATATTCCCTTCATCAGCTTGTTAATTATACAGAAGTTAAATGTGCAGTAAAATTTATTTTAAATGAAATTACTGTTAATGAAGGAAAACCTAATACTCCATTTACTTGGATGTCACTTGCTAAAGTCACAGCTTGACTATATATTAAACATTTTTGTTTTATTAAAAACCTACATTCCCACTGATGCTATGACCCAGAAAACTTCTATTATACTGTGCTTCTCATTCTATATTGTTTCCACAACTGCTCCCAAGAGAACATCCCTATCAATGAATGAATGGAAGATTTTTTTAGAAGAGGATTCCTATTGTTTATGCAGCTTCTTAATATTATAGTTATTTTTTCTGATTAAGTGATTTCAGAAGTTACAAGTTGCAGATAAAATATTCTTAGTGACTGAATATTCATCTTAGGTGGGAGAAATATACTGTTGGCTGATTTTTGTCTCATTTATTTCAGAATATTTTTCTTTCCATGCTCAGTTATGACTCCTTGCTCAGGGCATTCTTTAAACAGATTTACTAGAAAGGACAATAGAATTAAGTTACATAAAACTTGGAAATGTTAAATTCAATATCCAGGTTTGTTAGTACCCAGTACATATTGCATTTTCCTGATAAAGAATATACAATTGTTTTACACTTTCAGTATTTTGAAAGAAGTTATGGTATTTCCCTACATATGAATAAACTATCATTTCAAAATTTATTTGTACAACTAAAACATTAGTTAATGTAGCAATACAAAAAAGAATGAGAAGTAGAAAAAGGACATGTATGAATTTGATTACAGAAAGACAATTACCTGCCATGCGGTCAGGCAAGATGTACACATCAAATGTCCACAAGGTTCAATCTTCACATCTTTGTCATTTTCAGCACAAATTTTACAAAGCTGGAATGTGGAACCCATTTCACAATATAATTCATATTGTTCCTGAAAAGGAATGACTGCAATGAAGAGCCTCTGAAAATGATAATATAAGAGCTACTTGGCTTACCATTCAGGTTGTAACTTTTGCATCATAACATATACTAGTAAGACAAATTGTTACTGGATATATTCATTTAATATGTATATATGTTATTGCTTTTTCAAACAAATACACGCAAATCTATTTATACAAAAATTCTACTGCTCATAAACAACCATAACAAATCAACCACACAGCCTTGTAGCACTTTAACTAAAATAAGTTATGATTCAAATCTGTTGCACAAAAATCTACTTCATCAGAGAAATAAAGCGTAAATTGGTTTTAGTCAAACATTACCAGTAGAGACAGAATTTTTAAGCAGAGTGTCAAAAATAGTCTTTTGAATCCCATCCCAAAGCCTACCATCAACTGCATCAGTTAATGATAAAAGGACAGTAGTTCATTAAAATTTGTCCTAATAGATTCATTCAGGTTTCAAAAAACCCAAATACTTTTTGTGGTTTATCTAAAAGCATCAAGCCTTTTAAAGAAAGGAATATTTTTCTGATATTTATTGGATTTTGTATTATTTAATAAGTACCTTTTGTGGTGATACAATTATTATATTGGTGGTAATATAAAATCTCGATCAGCAGCAGAAACTACACTTCAAGTATACATTCTTAAAGTATATATTTCTTTTATAATTTTAAACAAAGATTTGCTACTGTCTCCTAGCCATTGTTGAAATAAATACATTTAAAGTTAGGAGGAAATACAAAATATGGGTAAAAATCCCAAAATACTGTAAAAAAGTTAAATAGAACAGTCTTAAACTTCAAAGTTATGAACAACAGGAAAAGAGAATGGAGTAAAACTTTAACAAAATGATAAAACAATTTTAAAAATCTACCTGTTTCTTTGTCATGATTAATTTTCTGAAAATTAAATGAAATCTAGTTTGGGTTATTTTTTCCATAGGAATAACAAGTTCATTAAACTAATATGCTCATAGTGGTACATTCTTAAAAGGTATCTGAAATATTTTGGCAAATCTTTTCTTAGTATGGTTAGTCCAGTCAAAAATGGATTTTAAACTGGATGTTAAACTCATACTCAGAATTTTCATGGTCCTTGAGATGTGTTGAACTGCTGCCCTCAAAACCCTTCTTCCCTACAGCCATTCTGACTGCTATCAGCCTAATGATCAGTTATCATCATTAGGGGACACAATACATAAGCTGTTTAAAAATGTCTTGATAGGTAGATAGATATAGATAGTAGGTAGGTAGGTAGATTTAAATTCATTAATACATATGAATGAATAACATACACTCCAAGTAAATAACATACAATATACCTGTGTAACTTTTATATGATCATGTGGAATAGGTTCACATAGTCCTGTCAGATCAGGATTATAACTTCGTCCATCTGGATAAAGATAGCTGAAATGGAAATAAATGTTTCACTCTTCATTTATATACCTACTGAATACTAAGATGATGAGTGAACAATTTTGCTTTTTCCATTACAAATAGTCTTCAGTTAACTATGGTAATTGAGACAAGAATTTCTATTGCTAAGTGATGTGATTGTAAAGCTTGATGTCATGTAGCACAACTTACTGATGACAGTTGCAGCAGTCCAGTTGCCATCATTAAGTAAGGATTACATGGACTTTTAAGCAAAGATGTCACATGGCCATGACTTACTGCCAGCCTGCCCATCGACTTTGCTTATAGAAAGCCAGTAGGAAGTCACTAATTGCAATTATGATTGTTGATTATTGCAATTGTTGGAAAACTGGACTGGTGGTTGCTAAGTCCCTAGATAATGATTATGTAACTGGGAAGTTGCATTTGGCAGAATTTTGATGACCAGTTGTAACCACCATTTATTCAACACTGTCACAAATTTGAACCATTGCTGAATGAGTGATATTGAAAGACCATCTATATTATCTCCTGCTAGAAATTCCCTTCCAGAAATGTCTGTTTTTCATTGAAAGATCTATATTCTTAATGTGTTCCACATAGAAGACTCTGCTAACTGCACCTCACTTGCCTCTGCTGATTTCACTTCACAGTGAAATCTCACAATTGCCATTGTTCTAGTCCTGTTTGCCCTAATTGGGATCACAAGAAAAATTCTCAGTTCAACGTTTTAAGGGAAACTAGATTTCACAATTATGATAATCAAATCAGATCAAGAATACTTTAACTCAGGGATGTCAAGCCCAATTGCATCGCAGGTCGTATTGTGACATATCAAGATTGTTTTTGCGCTTGCAGAGACAGGATGGGCATGTCCTACACAGGCCACATTTAACACCCCTGCTTTAACTTGTGCCTGTTGTATTAGCAACCCATACCTTCTATATAAAAATAATTTATACTCACAATCCTTCCCGGCTGCCATCAATTAGAGCTTGAAATAAAGGCTTATTGTGGGGTATGGTTTGTAAAATATTTCCATCACCAGTGACATAACCAATAGCCCACTGCCCAAGTCGAGTGCAACTTAATCTGAAAATGTAGCTGTAAAACAAAGGATAATGCTATAGTGAATGAGAGTTGATAAAAGCAGGATACAAATAAATTAAAAATTAAGAAAGATAAATTAGAATATTTTTGTAATCTAAATTTACCAATATTTTCCACTTTGGTTAAAAAAGTAGATAAATAAAATCTTATGTTGAGCTTTATGGATATCTAACTATTTCTTAATTTAATTGTAATCAGACCCAGTGCTCAGCTGAAACTTAACTGTTTGACTGACAGTGTATTATAAAGATTAAAAACAGGTTTTTTTTACTGTTCTACACACTACATGGTTGCTCCCTCAATTCCTATCTATAATGGCCATTGCTGTAACTGTTTTTTTTAAAATATATGGCTCACCATGTCACTAGTTCTCCTATCAATACTGTTTCTAAATGACAAAAACACAAATCATTTTCTTTTTATAGAAAATATAGTTGTTCTCAACAGACGCCTAGCTAAATATGTCCAAGTTTTCCTGTTTCTACATATTGTTCATGAGGATAATTATTATGATTTTGAATTACTTCCTTCCAATCCCCCTGAACCAAATCATCTGCAAAGTTTCTGGTTGTAGTCCAATGTCATTAAATTATAAAATTTCCAAGCCATCCAGAAACATGACTAACTAGTGGCAACCTTCCATAATCTACTGAAGTAAATTGGCAAAAAGTATTGAATTCATTACCTTCCTGGTTTGGTGCTATATTTCTGTAACCGTGCTTTAACTTCATCATAAGTCAGAAATGCCATATATCCAGGATGAGTCACAGCTAAGAAGTTCCAATTTCTTAATATTGAACCCCAAGGCTAAGTGCAAGTGAAACAGATAAATATGTACTTAATATATTGTATTTTATCTCAATTTCCTCTAAGAATAAAGAAAATATTTCTATTATACTTGCTACCATCAAAGATAACAGCCATTTAAAGTTAGTTTCAGTTAAAAAAAATAAGGCATCTTAATATAATGTTCAGATTAAAAAATAGCTTAAAAGTGAGCAAAGAATTAAGAATCTGAATAGTATCACAAGTTAATGGAAATAGTTAAAGGCTGAAACCATCCCATTTCAGATCCAAAACTAATGGAATATATAAGCTTTTATTGAAATGATGAAAGCAGTATCACACTGCAAGCCCTTTGGACTATTTTGTGAAAAGGAGCAGGACTTCTGTCATCTGCTGCTTTCATAAGTTTGCTGTTCACCCCTTAACATATATCATGACTAGATTAAACCAATTTCATGTTCTGAATAAAAATTTAAAGTAATTAAAAATAAGAAATAAAAGCAGCACATGAAGAGAAGGAAAATGGGATTTAACTGGTAACTAGATTAGTTCATGTTTTCATGTGAAATTCTTATCGAAACAGTATTTTTTAAAAAAAAATGTATGTGCACCTTTTAGAGTTTTATGTTACCCACAGAATTAGTAATATAGTGTTAATTGTTATCACCTCTGCTAAGAAAAAAATAAAATATATCAAATTTGCTAAAAAGAAATGGATTCTTGAATTAAAACACCTCTAAGCAGGAAAAATGAACAAAAAAATTTATAAAATCCTTCTTTTTTTAAAAAAATTGCAAAATACAGCTATGTTCAAATAATAGAGAAAAATTTTTTCAGTATTATTTCAGCTTAGCTAAATTACCTGGAATAATCTTGTGAAGATATCAAATTCAAAAACTGAAATATAGTCATTGCATGTTAGATCAATAGTAGACTTCAAAGCCATCGCTTCCAGACCAGAACTAATCTGATGTACCTCATGAAGACATTGTCGAAATACTTTCCAAGGCACTATGGTCCTACAATAAGGAAATAATATATGTGATAGATAAGACACATTTTTTCATTATATATTTTATGTACACTGAGAGCTTATACACCTAAGGCAAATTATGTGTCCAATCACACTTGGTCAATAAATAATTCAATTCAATTATTTTCTACTTCTATTCTAGCTGTCTAACCATTTGTTCAGCGACAGTTCAAAGTTAAAACAGCACTGAATGAGGAGGAGTTATGGTAGGTTCCCATAATCATGGCTATCATATGTTGATTATGATTTGGGTGCTTTGCAATTGGCTCACAATTATGATATGGAAGGATCCCACAGTTGTGTGATTGCCATTCACAACTTTCACTGCTGCCTTCTAAGAGAAAATTTTTCATTAGTTCTAGGTTGGTTCACTCTTTGATTATTTTCCATCCATTGCTTCTTGTCTTGCCTTTAGGTGCTTTGGGAAATAGATTGACCCATTCTTCTTTTTGGCAGCCCCTGAGATATTGGAAAACTGTTGTCATGTCACCTCTAATCCTTCTTTTTGTTAAACTAGACATATCCAGTTCCAGCAACTGTTCTTTATGTTTTATCCTCGAGTTCCCTAATCATCTTCATTGCTCTTCTCTGAACTCTTTCTAGAGTTCTCAACATCTTCTTTTTATCTTGGACACCAAAACTATATGCAATATTCCAAGTGTGGCCTTACCAAGGCATTACAAACTGATACTAGCTTTAGAAAAAGTACTAACATTTCATGTGTTTTTATTTTATTCCTCTGTTAATGAAGCCTAGGACTGTGTTGGGTTTTTTTTGGCAGCCGCAGCATACTGTTGACTCATATTTAAGCGATTGTCCAGAAGGACTCCAAAATCCTTCTTGCAGTTACTACTATTGAGCCAGGTATCATTCTGCATTTGGTTATATATCATTTTGTTAGATAGGGACCAGTATTCAAATCTGTCTAGATCCTTCTCTGTGTTAAACCTATTTTCTAAAGTGTTGGCTATTTCTACAGTTTAGTGTCATCTGCAAATTTGAGGAGTTCCTCTTTAATCTACTCATTTAATCATTTATGTAGCTATTGAAGATTATTGGGCCTAATACAGAGCTTTGGGGAACTCTACTGCATACCCCCTTTCATGTAAATGCAGTTCCATTAAGGAGTACACATTGAGTGTGGTTGAATCACCTGGTGATTATGTTGTTTAACCCACATTTTTCTATCTTATCAAGTAGTAAGATATGGTCTATCACAGTGATGGCTAACCTTTTTGCCATCAAGTGCCAAAAGTGGGGGGAGCAAAGGAGGTCATGCACACACGTGCCCACACCCATAATTCCATGCACCCGCCCCCCCGTGCATGCGTGTGAACCCTTGCTTTTGACACACGATGACATAGTGGGTCCAGTAGGCCTGTTTTTTATGCTCCATAGGCTCCAGAGCCTTTCTAAGAGTCCCCACCTCTCTGGAGGCCCTCCGAAGGCTAGAAACAGCCTGTTTCTGACTTCCAGTGGGTCCAAAATCAGCTGGCTGGTGCACACATGCACGCTGCCACTGAGCTCGTGTGTCCACCAATATGGCTCTGTGTGCCACCTGTGGCACGCGTGCCATAGGTTCGCCATCACAGGTCTATCAAATGCCTTAGTGAAGCCCAAGTAAATTATATCCACAGCATTTCACTGGTCCACTAGTTTTGTCATTTTGTCAAAGAATGCATTAAGATTTTGCTTATCTGTTTGCTTACGTATCAACATCATTTCTATTTTACCTGAATTTTACCTTGTTCACTCTTCTCAAGCACATTAATAAAAGTATTCAAGAATCAAGAAATCAATTTGGAAGTGAGATAACAAGGAGCAGTAGATTTGGAGATTACTAAGAAGTGGGTAGTTCCTTGATCTAAAAAAGCAGGAATACCTCTATAGCAGGGGTGTCAAACTAGCAATGTCATAGTGTCGACACATGATATATTGTGACTTTCCGCTCTTTCGCTAAACTGGCGGATGTGACACATCCAGCCCGCGGACCATGTGTTTGACAGCCCTGCTCTACAGCATAGTGCAAAAGATGGAAACTTGTAATACATCATGGGTAAATAGCCAAGGTGTCAAAGAGTAGTATATAGCATTACTTTCTGGAAATAATTGTAGAAGGAAATGGAATGGAATTATTGTAAAACTGTGCTCCCAGGGCCCAAACCTAGATTTATTTAGGAGACCAGCATAGCCAATGTTATTAAAAGCCATTAGGAAGTTCAAGCAAGCTAGGAAAAACATATACTTCATATCCAATTCCTGGCAGAAGTTATGAACAAAGCAATTTTATTCTAATTTCCTGATTGGAATGCCTGTTAAAGTAGTTACACATTTTTCTTCTAAATGTGCCTAGATTTACAAAGCTATTGCCTTTTCACACATCTTAGGCAAATGTATTAAATTTGCGACCAGATCTTCCCTATCAAAGAAAGTTATTATTTTTCTCTAAATTGCCTTTTAGCCTACTTATTTAAACTGGAAGACAAGTGGTCTCCCTCAAAAAATATATTAAATGTCTCTCTGAATGGGGACAAATCCAACATGATCAGATATCAGCCAAGTTAAGCAAAAATCAAGTAAACAAATGCAGCCTGCCTTCATCTTCAATATCCACAACTAAAAGAATATTCAAAATGATAAGATAGGAGCTTGCTGTATGTACTACAGAATTTAATATTTGTGTTAGCATGACATTTAATTATAAATTATGTATTTTACTTACAGGTAGTCTTTGATTTACAAATGGTCATTTAACAGCTGTTCAGAGTACTACAGCCTTAGAAAGCGTGTTTTATGACCTGTAAAGCTTTTTCAGCCATCATACAATGTTATGCTGCCGTTCTGTGTGGCCACAGGATCGCATTTTGAATCCTTGCCAATTGGGTCACATTTACAATTGGCTGCAGTGTCCTGTGGTCATGAGAAATCTGCAATATTTTTTGCTGGTTTTCTGTGTTTTCTGCCAGTTTCTAGCAAAAAACATCCATTCAGGAGCATGGATTCACACTGATTTGCTTTGTGTAATTTGCTAAAGGATTGTGTGACTTAGACTTACAACTGTACAACTTGCTTAATGACCACTATAACAAGAGATGCAAAATCAGGTTTGGTCATGTAGTTGTCTTGCAACTGTCACAACTTACAACCCAAATTCCAGTCCCAAAAGTGACTGTACGTTGACAACTACTATACATTGGTAATCATGTTTGAAGCTAAACATTATACTAACTCAGTGATGGCAAACCTTTTAGAGACCAAGCTCCCAAACTGCAACCCAAAACACACTTATTTATTGCAAAATGCCAACCCAGCAATTTAACCTGAGGTTTTACTACCTAAAATAATGATAAACAAGTCATAGTTCAGCTAACTGTTCTAAGAGAAACCTGATGAATGTACTTTTATGCCTGTTCATTTTTTTCTGATTTTGAAATATTACGTTTAGCAACAATATAAAAGAAAAACATTTCTAATATCATTTCTTTAACCCTCCCTCTTTCCCCTTTCTCTCTCTCTCTCTTTCTTTTCCTCCCTCTCTCTGTTTCTCTCTTTTCCCTCACTCTCTTTCTTTCTTGTTACCTCCCTATTTTTTTTAATCCACCAGCTAACTAGTAGTGGGTGGTGGAAAACTGACGTCTGGAGGTCAACAAGCCCAGGAGCAGTACGCAGAAGATCAGCTGGCCAGTGGGGAGACAGGGCATCCCAACAGAGGCAGCTCTGCAGGAAAAGCAATATGTCAGTTGCTTTTTTTTCCGCGAGCCGACGGAGGGTCACAATGTGGCTCCAAGCTAAATTTGACTGTGCTGCACAAGGCTCTGTGAGAGTGGGGTCAACCCATGGGGCAATAACAGCAAATGTACTACAACGAAGGAGGGATTCTGTTTCACACATTTTTTTAGTCTCTCAAACTTTTGTTTCCCTGCAGACAACCGCAAGAAATGTGATGGAGAAGGTCTGGAATGACGGCGCATGTGTCCACAGAAAGAGCTCTGCATCCACTTCTGGCACACGTGCCATAGGTTCACCAGCAGGGTACTAACTCACTGACTATCATTCAGAATGCCCTAAAGAAGCATGTTTGCTTCATTATCTTCTTAAGCATGGTTGTAAATTGGTATTAACTGCTGCTTTTAAATTTTTATTTTATGATTCTAATTTTTGTTAGTATTGATTGGCTTTTATTTTACGTTGCTTTGAGCCGAAATCCTTTGTTATTTCCGTTATTTTTTGCTATTTAATGTTTTGATTTCTGCCAATAATTATTAATACTGCCTTCTGCTTTTCCTTCTGAAAATCTTCCTATTGTTTGTTTCTAAATATTTATTCATTTATTTTATTTTATTTTTACCCTGCCTTTATTATTTTTATTGATAGCTCAGTGGCACACACACCTAATATGCCTTCCTCTCCCACAACAACCTATGGGGTGAATGGGACTGAGAGAAAGTGACTGGCCCAAAATCACCTATATTATTTATAAATGTAAAACTAGTATAACACTGATGTCACATTACAGTGGTTACCCAAAATTCTGTTGCTAATGGCAACAGCTTCTTTTTAATTTTTCACTTAATTCATACACATTGTGATTTTACTACCTATTGCAAAGTTATATATTCAACATATGTATCATAAATCTTGGGTGAACTACACATGATGTGTAAAGACTTGTGATATATACAACAAAGCAATTCAATTATGTGTTCTTCATAAAATCTTCATATCTTCTATATTTAGTAATAATATCAAAGTTTATTTTCCTTTCTATTGTCTATCACATGTTTCTATAAATAACTATCATTTGATAAAATATACTAATAAGGTAAAACAGCTGAAATAAGATTGAATACCAGAGACCAATTTCAAGTATAATGAAGATATAGACTGTTGATGGAATTAGAAGCATTTAATACTTTATATTTTTTTAGTCTAATTACCACAATGTCTTGAGAATTTGATTTGGAGTATATATTTGCCCAAGGTAAAAAAGGAAAAAAGCATTTTCAAACTTACTTTTTATAACAAATAGAGCTTTAAATATATAATTTAAGGCAATTAGATTGATTGATTAAAGTTTTCATGAACAGTAGGTTTCAGGTGCTTTAGACCAGTGGTCCCCAACCTTTCGGACCCGAATGTGGACCACTAATGTGATTTGCCTAATGAATAGCTGGGTGGGTGCGGCTAGGTGGTAATGTGACTGGGTGGGAGTGGCCAACTTGATGTCACTCACATTGAGGGATGTCTCGCCTGTCTCTACTCACTCCTCCCCTCCCAACCACTCCTTGCCTGCCTGGCCAGGCTCCTTAGGGTCCCAACAGGAAGTAGTTGCTGGAGCTAAGCAGCCAAAATTTGAGCACCCCTGATTTAGTGTAATATTAAAAATGCAAATATTTTTTCTGTGGACCACCAAAATTTTCTCAGGGACCACCAGT
>JANHFP010007815.1:284570-297973 GCA_032468135.1 Calamaria suluensis | reverse complement strand
TCAAGCTATTCTCCAAAGCACCAGAGGGCAGGACAAGAAGCAATGGGTGGAAACTAATCAAGGAGAGAAGCAACTTACAACTAAGGAGAAATTTCCTGACAGAACAATTAATCAGTGGAACAACTTGCCTCCAGAAGTTGTCAACGCTCCAACACTGGAAGTTTTTAAGAAGATCTTGGATAACCATTTGTCTGAACTGGTGTAGGGTTTCCTGCCTGGGCAGGGGGTTGGATTAGAAGACCTCCAAGGTCTGTTATTCTTACATTTGTGACTTTATTGCCAGCTTCCAACAAGCAAAGTCAATGGGGAAGCAAGCAGGTCACAAATGATGACTTAACAACCACAGAGGGTTTGCTTAACGGTTGTAACCAGAACTGCTGTTGACAGTCGGTGTGCTCAGATGACATCACACTTTACACCTGAATTGCTTAGTGATGGAGTTTCCACTTAGTTTTGTTAACCGAGGACTTTCCTTCTCCCTCAAGTAAGTTATTTCTAATCTCCAACTTTCCTCACCCTCCTATTATCCCATTTCTACTGACTTCCTCTTTTATCTGGCAAGTGGTATATATTATCCTTTCACGGGAAAGGAAGCAATAGGAACACATTAAAATAAAAGCACGCCCCCCTGGCTATATTTTAGCTTGACTTAAGAATGTGAGATCTAGAGGAATTATGAAGAACAAAGATGATGAACTGCTTTGTCTTAAAGCGCTCCCCGGAACACCGCTCTATTATAAAATCAGCATGAGTGCAGCATGAAATATTTGTATTGCCATTATTACATCCTTTTCCCAACTACATTATTTTTTTAAAAAACATATTTTTATTAAATATTAACATATAAAAGACATATGAACATTACAGATTTAGGATAACCACCAACAAAAAACATATTTTTTTAAAATATACAAATACTTTCTCCAACTATATTAAAAGGGACAAGTAAAGCAAAGAAAAATGCATAAGATCAGCCTGAATCGATATGCATGAAATTTGTAAGAAGGGGTCCCTGAGGATTTTGCTCTGCTAACCATAGCTGATTATAAGTGCTGGTGCTCATCTTCATTTCTAGACCATTGAGCTAGCACTGTTCAAAGATGTATCTGTGATCATGTGGCCAGCATGAGCTAATGCAGCGCTGTTACCCTCCCAAAATGGTACCTATTTGTCTAGTTGCATTTGCATGGTTTCAAACTATTAGGTTGGCAGGAGTTGGGGTATCAACAGGAGATCATCCCATCATGTGGCGCTTAAGTGTCAAACTTGGGTTGTCGACTTTCCAGCCAACAAGCCCAGCGTCTTAACCACTATGTCATGGTGCTGCCCCCATTAATATTAATGCTCCCACATTATTTTAATAAACATGAATACAGGGCTTATAGGCTGGAGTTTGAAGATTTGGGGTGGCTTTGCGTGTATTCCTGTCACTAGTTAGTTCACTCCAAAGAGAAAAATTTGCATCTAACTGGAAGAGAAATATCATTACTGAGATTTCCTTAGCAATACATCTGTTTGCAAATCTTCGTGGGACTGGTTATTTAAAGACCAAACACTCAGATCTGAATACGTATCCCTAGTTTAGACTGCAACAACATGTGTCATGTAAAGCACATGAAAAAGCTTTACAGATGAACCCTATTTTTATTAAGAACATTTTTGCAGACATTAAATTAAAATAAGTATGAAAAACCTCTGTATTATAATCTTTGTTTCCTACTTCCACATGACGCCAACATCATTTTATTTATTTATTTTAGTTCTACCACTAGTATAATTTTAATGTTGTAGAGTCTCAAATAATTTGCTAGGGAATCCTCTTAAAAGATAGTGAAATCAATCTTCCATCAATCTGCTGTCACAGTTGACTAATTGTTATATCTGAACTTAAGGAGAGTTATTTTGTCAGGTACAGTCATCCTACGGATTTTAAAAAATGTACTAAATGTAATTATTCTTCTGTGGTGTATGAATCATCTATCTATCAGGAGTTGACATATTGTTCACAATGGCAGATTGGTGTTTATCATCAGAATGTTATTGGCCTTAGTCACTGTCTTCAGTAGCAACTTTCCTGAAGTAAATTATCATTGCCTTCTCCTGTTTTCAACATTCCAACATGAGTATCTTAGGGCAAGGGCTGCAACCTACTACTGGGCCGTGGCCTATTCAAAATTGGGCCATGTGAGTGGTTGGCCACAGTGTGCACGCAGGCCCACACATGCAAGTCAACTTGCGCAAGTGTTGGGCCAACATGCCAGCCAGCCTTTTGTGCAAATCGAACTGCAAATGTGTGCACCACCCTGCCATTTGTGCAAGGACTGTGTGTGCAAATCACCTGCTGCTCGAGTGGCCCAGTTCCTCTCTCTCCCCTGCTGGACTGCCAAGCTGCAAAGGTTGGGGATCGCTGCCTTAGATGCCTTTGCCACTGAGGCAAAGATCATAAAACTAAATCATGTATGAGGTTCTAGAAATATTAACAGGAGGCTCACTCTTCAAGAGGCCTCTCTTGAATTTACGAATACTGTATTAGACCATTTTTATCCCGTATATGCTTTCCCTTTGGAAAAAGACAAGGGACAGGAAAAAAAATATTTTCTAGATTGAAGACAGTTCCAGATTCAGACCTGGGCATAAGACTAAAATTGCAAGTCCCTCTCATGGTGGTAAGGTACAGTTGATGGGAAATGATTACTATTATCTTCCTGCAATACTGTTGATCACAGTATTTTTGGAAACAGCTATTCTTGCTGGAATACTGTTGATCATAGTATCCTTTGAAAAGTTAAGAGTCAGGGGAGTTGCAGGCATCATTTTATGGTGAATTTGCTCGTCTTCAAAGGTTCCAGATAATTGTTGTGAGGGGAGAGTTGGAGTTATGCCTTCCATTATTAGGGTTAGGGTTTCAGTTGATGCATAGTGCAATGCTCCATACGTCTACATGGGCCATCTCATTGTTGCCCTGTAATACGACTGCTGTGGGAGCTGCATTGATTTGTGATTTCCAGGCCCAAGTAAAGGTGCTGAAGCTCTATATGACTCAGGAGAAGAATTTCTTTGGGACCAGTAGAAATTCTGTCCACTCAAACAGCTCAACTCCTTGATTTAACGCATTTAGTACCAAGTTTGCATGAGTACTAATACCGAAGCTTACACAAAATAACTTTTAATCAGCAAACTTCATGAAATGAAATTGTAAGTTTTGGATGGTATTTTTTTTGTTCTATTTCTTCTATGTTGACAAGTAAGTACATTTGCAAAAGCACATTGTTCCAATTAAAAAGGGGAAGGTGGAAGAAAAAACATCTAAATCTAATCCAAGATTTGAACTGTATGATTAAATCCAACTGGAAATAGAGAACTGGATTATTTCCCGCTTTCATCATATTTTAAAGACAAGAGCAGTAGCAAGTTATAGTCTAAAATCAAAACATGAGTGTTTCAGTGTTAGATTTCCTTTTAATGCAAATACTTCAGCAACATCCTGGAAAACAGTGCTGGCTGTTTCCCAGACACTTGTTCTCTGTGCCTGTTGATACATATAATGTATTCATCCATCAATATAATCCAGCTTGTCAGTACCGAGTGCTGGAAATTTTACATACCAAACCTATCAGCTGCTTGACATGATGCATGCAAACACCTCCTGCTGAAGGCCCACATCAGGCATTGAAAGAGAGCTGGCTGAAAACAAGACTGCTCTAAGTGAAGGGGGGAAAAAAAGACTAAAATCTGGGAAAAGAAGGCATTTGTCTGCATTTGTTTTACAACAGCCCGCTTTAACAGTTTGCTGACTTTCCCCCGCTCCAGCATTGGCAAAAAGAAATTCTTTTGCCAGCGAACAGGTGGGTGGGGTGGGGGAGGAAATCCTAGACTGCATTTCCTGAGGGAGCGGCATAATCATCAGACAAAATATGCGGTAGTTAAAACTGAACATGGAGGGTCATTTGCTAAATGGCATTGAGGCTTCCTACCGTTGGCATGAGTTGCAGTGAGTTGTCATTCATAGGAGCGCATTATGCTTCCTCTCCTTCCAGTGAACAGTGATCAAAGGGGCAGAGATTCGTTCCAATTTCTTTCCTTTTCTCTCTCTTATTTTTTCAAGTGTAGCATCTGGAACTTTGGCTCTGTTTGCTGCCACAACGGCTCAGCGTTTTTGGTGCCCAAGCCAAGCAACTGTACTTTCCAACTGCTCTCCAGTTCATTCGCCAGAATGAACACACTTGCATCGAGAATTTCGTATTCAGGTCCTGAAGGTCCCCGGGGCAGGAACGATCGTCTCTCGGGTGACTGGAAAAGGGCAAACGACAGAGCTTTCCCTTTCACCTCCAAAGAGGCTGAAAAACTGGGTCAAAATGACCAGGCCGCATCCCTCTAACCTCATCTCTCTAAGGCAAGTTGATTTGCCAAGCCTCACTCGGTTATGCAATACAAATGACATCTTAGGAGGGGAAACATTACAATGGCTTTTTTGTGAATGGAGACAAAGAGTTGACATGCCTCCAAAGAGGGCAGCAGACACACATGAGGGACGTGGGAGGAGACCATGTGGCAGAGCTCTTTCTGAACACAAACTATACTGAATTCATTACTGTTAACAATGGGCGACAAAGGAACAGCATTATATATTTTTTCCAGGTCACAGCTATTTTACATGATAAGAAAAAGGAATAAAGTTAACCATCCAACTCATGTTACTTTGCCACTAATTATGGCATATATTTACATCTATAAAATGGGAGAGATTTTTGGACATGATTTAATGCCCCTTTATTGTGCAGATTCCTTTATCTCTGTTCTACATTTGAATTTCAAAAATGCTTTGGACTTCAAAGCATCTTTAAAAGAAAAAAAGAAAGAAGCAAAGAAAACCTCTAATTACAGCCTGTGTTATTTTTTAGAATACTTCTTTGCAATGCAGATTCTTGAAAAGTAGGTATTCATTAAAATACTTATTGATATTAATCAATAGTTTTTCATGGAGCCCTCTGTTTCACAGGCATTCTCTGCCATGTACGTTTGCATTATTCTGAAGCAATGCCACAGCAATTTAACACTGTAATAGCATAATTCTGAGTATATTTACTCAGGAATGAGATCTATTGTGTTGAGTAGTGTTTATTCCTTTGTAAACATGAATGGGACAGCTATCTATGCCAGTTGCTAGTGAATATATAAAACTGATCAAGGTTTATGTCTTGTTCTGCTTCACTCAGTTCAAAGCATATATTATTTTCTTTAAAAATATCCCAATCTCTCATTTTCACTACTAAGGTACTTACTAGGTGGTGCTCAAAGGCAGATATTGCCAATTATTATTGTCTCATATCTAACTACAATAAAGAAGAAACAATTACAATGAAATAAAATAAAATTAAACGCACTATTAAAACATACTGATAAAAAGATATAACTGGCACCCAATCAAATTAAAACAAATACCCTTACAACTGATAAACCAGTTCAAATAGCATATATTTCAATAGTAGACAATATTTGCTGGATTAAAACATTTGTTTCTCAATAGGTAGAGTATTGGAAAGACTGTGGAATCCTTGGTGTTCTCTGAGCTGGTTCTTTACTTGCAAATGTTTCATTACCTACCTAAGTAATACCATCGATGTGAGTGAGTATAGCTTTACTCCCTGTTTATATACACTAGCTTGCTATGCTACTTTTGTTATTTCTCCTTGGTGTTTCTTTTGACTAGGACAGTGATTGCGAACCTTTCACACACTAAGTGCCCAAACTGAAAGGTGCATGCATGCACACATGCATGCACATGTGCACACGTGGAAATGCACACGGACATGCATTCACATGCATGTACGCGTGCACAACAGATGCCTGAACACCAGCTGGCCGGTGGGAGTTGAGGCATCCCAACACCGGAAGCACAGCAAGAGGTAAGATCTTTTTCTTTTGTGAGCTTCTCTTTTCAGGGAAACAGAAGCTCACGAAAGAAACATCACAGAGATCTGACCTGGGGCAGTGGCATGCATGCCAGCAGAGGGCTCTGCATGTCCACTCTGGCACATGTGCCATAGGTTTGCCATTATGGGACTAGGATATTGCTTTCCGCTTGATTGTTTGCCTGATGTTAATCTGTTTATCTGTTTGTGGCCTGCTAGAGAACCTAAGTTCTGGTCTTTTTGGTTCCTTCTTAGCTTTTTTTATTTTTCTCTTGAATAGTGTACAAGTATTCTTCATGTTTATATATCTAGTGATACCTGATTTCTCTGAATGCCAAGTTCCCAAACTTTTTTAAAAAATTTCAAACCATTTTATCGCTTTGTTTCAAGGAATAAAAGGTATAAAGAGAGAAGAAATATCTTTATCTTTATATTTGTGTATAATTTATGTTGTTGTTTTGGTTATGTTGTTTTTTCTTTTGTTTACTTTGTTATGTGTTTTTATATTCAATAAAATTTATTTATATATAAAAAAATAAACCAACCCACACTAACCAATTGCTCCATCACCAAAGTAAGAATCCAACCTCCAGCAAGAGGATCTGTGTAAGATCTAGGTCCCTTCCAACTCTGTTATTCTATTCCAGACGTTTATTATAGCAATAAATAGTTACTCCTCTGAAAATCCGTTAGTGTAAAGCAGAGGCCTTCAACCTTGGCAGCTTTAAGACTTGTGGACTTCAACTCCCAGAATTCTCCAGCCAGCATAGTGTAGCTGGCTGAATAATTCTAGTTGTTAAAGTCCACAAGTCTTAAAGCTGCCAAGTTTGAAGACCTCTGCTGTAAAGTCTGCATCTTATAGATATAGTGATAATGATGATAACGATGGAAAGTAGCCTCCAGTGCCAAGCAGTTTGGCAGTGGCTTGGGACATAAGTCACATACTTCATTCTAAGCCTCATTCCTGGTCATGTGATCCAGGATAGAGATATTGAGCCTGCCCTTCCTAGCACACACATACAGATGCAGGTACAACATGAATAGAAAACAGAAACATATATTGCTCATCACACAGAAGAAAATATGAAGGCTGCATATGGCCATTGCTGGCAAGAGAAAGATTTCCAGCAGCCATGCTCTGCATGCTTTCCCCACCTTGGAGTTGTTTTTTTAATGTGTTTTTTTACTACTTTCTCCATATCATAGATTAAACTAGAGATTATTAGCTGTCCAGAGGCGGAGGCAGCAAACCGTATGACAGTTTTTAATTAAAAATAACAGTTCATCAGAGAAAGAGAATTATATGTGCCAGAGGTGAAATCCTCTGCAGTTTGCCACATGTTCACTGCTGATGTGTGTTCAGTGTGCACCAAATGAGTGGTGTGTGTACGCATGCGCAGTGGGTGCCAAATGTGCACTTCACAGGGAAAAAGGAGGGTTAAGGTAAGTAGAACAGCGAGGGGGGGATATAGTGCTGCACAATTTATATTAGCTAGAAAGCAGGATTTCCTGCTTTCTAGTGAACATAAATTGTGTGGTACATTTGATCATCGGAAATGCCGGTTCAGACAAACTAGTAACATTTTTTTATTACTACCAGTTTGCCTGAAGTGGTGCAAACCAGTAGCATTTTATTAAGCATTTTACTAAGCATAGCTACTTAGAAAGCTTTAAAAAAGTATCATGGTCATCTAAAACAGCCAAAAATGGGCATCATATGTTATTTCCTTGTACTAAACTGATTAGTAGACACAAACTGTATCTTTTCTGAACTGGTATTCTCAAGCCAATGACTTTTGAAGTTCAAGACACATTTTACTCTGTTGGTTGAAGTAGGGCTACATTATTTTTGTTTCCCCAGAAATGAGTATGACCAATGGAGGTCCTTCAACAATTTGCAGTTGTAACATTTCTGACTCCTGTCTGGCCAATTATAGTTACACTATTTGCTTTGCTGAAAAAGAAAATAGAAAAAGGAATTTGGTGATTTTTTGAAGCGTACATGGGCATTCTGGAAATCATACTACCATGTGTAGAAGGCACCAGGTTGGATGGCCTACCACACCCAAAATTCTGCATGCACTCCTACAGCATGCCAACTGTCAAATCTTGTGGATTGCTCCCTCCTGGCCATCCCTACTAGAGTAATTGAACAGCTGTGTTATTCTACTGTTTTATTCCATTTTCAATTTTCTGATGATTGCCTAATTATGCATTAATAGTCGAGATGCCAATGTGTGCCTGGCTGTACTTGGCAAAATAGGTTAATCTAAGGTTCGAGCAGCTAATGTGATGTGTCAAATACTTTCCTTAGCTTAATTAGTTTTTTTTTTAATCTAACCTCTTGGCTACAGTGTCTCTTCCCTGAAATGTAGCTGCACTCTATTAACACCTTCTGATATAACATTCATCTTCCAAAGAGGGTTTCACAGTTCTAAAATACAATGAAACGCTGAAGGAGAAACCTTACAAGCATACTACCAAAGAAATACATTTCACAGATAGTCCAGTTCAGTAAATTACAATTCATATGGGGAAAAAGACAAAAATTCTTAGGAACAAGGCTGTAGGAGAAGTAAAATTCAAAGGTGGCTAGGAAAATGTTCAAGGGAGCGAAATTTTAAAGTTATAGAACTTCTCCGCTGGAAGAACAATCTTTACAATGATGAATTCTTCCAAATTGGGGCCTACTTAAGTAGTTAACTACCTGTTCCATTCATTCAATGTGATTCCATTAAACTGGATTTGCATATATATTTTTGGTATATGGAGCATATTTTTCTAAAAAAATATTGCCAAAATAACATGCTAGAAATAGCTGCAAATCGTCCATCTATTTCCAGGACCTGTTGGGATTATGAAACTGAAAATTGCTCATACTACAATTCTGAAACAAAGACAAAAATTAATACATGCCATTTCAGTTTTGGAATAGGATGTCAAACCAGAGTACTATACAACTGATTTGCATCCTAAGTTATCTTGGTAAAACTCTGGTATATATTTAAAGCATTGGTAAATATATATTTTGGGTCAAAAGTTTAAAATGCGTTAACTCAAATGGACAATCTGTGGCACTGGATAATTTGGTAAGACTTGATAGTAACAAATAATATAATCGTTGGATTATTGTAATAAATGATTTCAGAAACTTAAACGTGACATCTCTATCACTTCTTCCTCCCTTTTGCTTCCCGATCACAGTAATTTGAGACTAAGGCTGCGCTACAAAATAGTGGCTTTTCCAAAGTAATGCAGTGAGCATAATGGTTGGTACTAAATGTGAACCTCCCCTCCAAATTAAAGACCTTAATACCCTAACACTATACAAACACTACCTCTTTATTATAGCAGAAATCCTTCTAGACTAATATTCCATTCCAGCCACCCAGATTCCTCCAAAATGTTCCCAAACAGAACCCAAAGATAACAGCCCCTCTCTTACGATTGCTTCTTAGGAACAGGCATTTCTTCCAATCATGGCTAAAATACAGTAGTGGACTTGTCTTCCATATATCTGTTCTTTTAGAATCCACTTTAGCTAGAGCCCTTGACACATCATGAGTAGCCAATCCAAGTGAAGTGTCTTCTATGTGCTTTGGAATTGATTATCATGTCTCTGGGTAAGATTGAATTATTCCTTGAGAGAGAGAAAAGTGTGTCCATCTACCTACTGTATACCAGCCAAGTTTATTTTCACATTCAGAAAACACAATGCTAAAGATGCACATGCATAAAACTCAGGCAATATTTGCTTAATATCTTACTCACCCAAAATTTTACTAGGAAGAAGGCATTCTGGGGTCCCTTTCCAAACAGTTCCTTCAAGCCTCCCTTCTTTTCAGGGAATTTGTCATAAATCTGACGAATGTCCACTGACTCCAGCAATGGATCGCTATAAGAGTGGTTGGCATGTCCAATGTGCACAAAGAGGTGTTTGTTATACTACAAAGGAAAAATACAAAGGAAAAATATATCTATAATATATTTGTAAAAGTTAGATGTACATAAAAGACCTTTCTTCCTAAAAGGAAATAGCCAGTATAGTATTACATATGCAATGTAACAGAAATCAATCTGAGCTAGATAACCTTTAGTTTGATACAGTATAGTTCTCATATTCCTAAGAAACTTTACTACTAATAACCCTCATTTAATAAACAGAACAGAACAGAATACTTTATTGGCCAATTGTGCTTGGACACACAAGGAATTTGTCTCCAGCACATAAGCATTCAGTGTACATACAAACAACAAAGTATATCATAAGATACCAATGGAGAAGGTAGTAGAAAATATTAGAAGGATAATAGCCTTTACATGGATAAATATCCCTAGACATAAGACAGTGCTGTGGGAATTAGATGTTCAGGAGAGTGATGACATGAGGGAAAGAACTGTCTTTGAGTCTAGTTGTTTTGGCATGTAATGCTCTACAGTGGCATTCAGAAGAGAGGAGTTGAAACAGTTTATGTTCAGGATGTGATGGGTCTGTTGACATTTTCTCATCTTTCTTTCTGATCCAGTGTAAACAATGAATAAAGCCAATTTATTAATGTGTTTCTGCAGTCAGCGTTATCACAGCTTTCTTATTTCAGAATCAAGAGTAGCATTTTATGACATCTAAATTCAGCTTAAACAATTATTCACCACTTCTCATTTTTTTCACTATTTGAATTTCCCCCTCCAAAAACAAAACAAAATTAAACTCTTCCTTTCCTAATGACCAAAATCACACTGTTGCCAAGCACAAGTAGAAAACTTTTCTATCTTCTAGATTAGAGAGCTAGAGAAAGGGTACTTCTGTTTTAAAGGACAAAGTATACAGGTCAGAAAAGTAAACAAATGAATGGGAGAAGCTAACGCACGAATGAACAAATGCATGAATGAATGAATGCTTATGAGCAAAAGCTTTTGAAAGGGCAGGCTTAACTTGCATACCGATCAGTTACACAAGAATTACAGTAATTATCATCCTATTCTGTAACTCCAAGTAATTACCATACAGCGTCTGTGCAAATATAGGACAACTGCAGAAGCAACAAGCTTACTAAACTCTTTAAAGCTCACTTCAAAACCATATATGTAAAAAGCTTATAATATGTACCATGATGTACATTTTTAGTAAAAATAACTTGGTTCCAAACTTAGGCCTCATATTCCTTGTTTCCAAACCCTTATATTGAAATATCCATAGGGATGCTAGCTGGGTTGTTTCACAGGCTTCTTTCTACAATCTCATTAGAATTCTGGATTAAGATGCTACATTAAGCACACTTCAAGAACTTCAGACTGGTTGGATGTTGAACCAACACAGGATTATGAAGTTGCATGCATACTGTTTATCAGTTCTAAAAAATTACTAGGAATTTAGTTTTAACATTTTTGTTTCGGTTTATATAGAATCCCCCATGGATAAGATAGAGGATAACAAAGTATTTACACAGTGTTTCAAAGAAGGAAGATATTGATTCATATATTATTTGAGAATCTTTTCAGACTGCGGGGAAAATCTTATTTATTTATTGCATTTAGATTCCCCTTTCAACTCCAAATCTCAACTAATAAATGTTCTCTCCTACATACTGACAATAAAAATCAGAACACCAAATACAAGTTGGGCGGAAACAACCTCATAGATGACCCTTACTCTGTCAAGGACCTAGGAGTACTCATCTTAAATGACCCCAGAGCTCACTATAACAGCATTTCCAGAAAGGCAGTAAGAGTTGTTAATCTAATTTTGCAAAGCTTCTTCTCTGGTAATATTGTATTGCTAACTAGTGTATACAAAACCTTTGCCAGACCAATTCTCGAATATAGTTTGTCTGCCTGGAAACCACACTGTATATTGGACATTAATACAATTGAGCGGGTCCAGAGGTATTTCACGAGAAGATTACTCCACTCCTCTACTCACAATAGAATCCCTTATGCCACCAGGCTTCAAATTTTGGGCATGGACAATCTGGAACTGCACCACCTGTGGTCTGATCTAAGCATAGTACACATAATTATCTGCTACAATGTCTTACCTGTCAACAACTTCAGCTTCAAAATCAATAATACATGAGCAAACAATTGGACAAACTCAAGGTAAACTGCTCCAAACTTGATTGCAGAAAATATGAGTTCAGCAACAGAGTGGTCAACTGGAATGCTTTACCTGACTCAGTTGTTACAACTTCAAACCCTCAAGGCTTCAATGTTAAACTGTCTACTATGGACCTCACCCCATTCCCAAAGGGGGCGTGCATAAACACACCAGCATGCCTACCATCCCTATTCTACTGTCCCCATTTATTTGTAGTCTTTTCCTTTGTTCACATCTATATTCATGCTTATACCTGCTATCTTGTACATGTTTGACAAACTAATGATTAAATAAATAAAGCAACCTTGGACAGGTATGGATGTATTTTAACAATTTTTATGTATGCCTTTTGATAAAGAAAGATAAAAGCATACTTTGATTCTTCCATTTTGGCATAACTTTTTCTTTAGATTTCTTAGGCACACAATAGGAATCATTTTCCATAAACTTTATTTATCAATGTAAGTAAATAAAACAGTCCCATCTGGGTTTAAGTAAGCAGCATCAGAGCAACAAAACATCAGAAAACAATTGCCATGCTATGATATGTTTGGCTTGGAACATGTATGTTAGCAGACTCCAAAGCGGATTTTAGACCAGAGGAATTAACATACACCACATTTTAGGCTGGTTACTTCTGCTTTTAAGTCCAGGAAAATCAGTGCAGAAAAACATAATTTAGAAACTAAAAGGATTTGTTACAGAAGGCAGTGCAATTTAAGTTGAAGACACTTGTAAAGCTACTACAGTTGTTTGTAGATCTTTCTGAAAATACCAGATGCTGCTCTAGCAGCAGGGGAAAAAATTCCAATATGTTTCTAAAGTGACAGATGGTATGGCCTCATCTGACAATATTCTTAGAACATAAATGTTTTATTTTGACATTACATGAATGGTTATTTTCTTCTTATATTACTGGAAATGCTATACTCTACTGAATGTCTTATTCCTTTACTTATGATATGAACAATATAACAGAACTTGCAGGCAAACTGCTCATATTTATTTATTTATTTAAATTTATTTATTTATTTATTTATTTATTTATTATTCATATGCTTCAGAAATCACTGACATGGCTGAGAACAGCCTAGAAAACTTGCCATGTCATGTTGCCATCACGTGACATTTCACGACATTTTCCCCATTCGTGGGGCTGGAGTGGGTGGGGCCTGTTCATGATGCATCTGGCCCACGGAGTGCCAGTTTAACACCCTTGGCCTGGGAGATCTGCATATGCTAACAAGGAGACATAAGCTGGTAAATTTGAAAAGGGGAGTAGACCAGCTAAATTACTCCTTGCTATTTTCCTTCCGAATTAGATAAGATAAGAATAAGAGTTGGAAGGGACCTTGGAGATCATCTAGTCCAACCCCCTGCCCAGGCAGGAAAACCTA
>JANHFP010007815.1:220000-232873 GCA_032468135.1 Calamaria suluensis | reverse complement strand
ATGGGACCCCCAACAGACCCTCTCTGTGTGTACGTACCGGTCGCGAGGAGGTCACTGGCAGGATGCGGTCTTGTAGACAAAGAGAAGGGAGTGAGACAAAGAGAAGGGAGTGGGTTCAAAACAACATATTTACTATTTGTACATCACCCTAAACACCAGACAACTAAATCTCGAGTTCCAAATCATCGGGAACAAAAATATCCAATTTAAAAAAATGATGCTGCAGGGAACAAATGCAATCGTCATTTGAAGTCTTCAATGAATATTTCTCTTCTTAAGGGACTCAGATGAATGACAAATTGGAATCTTAGACATCTGCTCAAGAATGAAGTTGGTATGCTACCTGGAACAGTCTTCCTCCACCCAGCCTGACGTCCTTGGAGACTGAGAAATTGCAGTCCAACATACTGTACCTGGACTGCTTCAATAGTGAAGACTGCTAATTTGAAAATCTTAAACTGAAAGAGGTAAAGAGACACACTGGGGAGAAATTAGGCTCCAAGTATTGGATTTGTAATTGTTGGCATTTTTTTTTTCTTGGCCTCTTCTGAAATGTGTGTACATATCAATAAAAATTAGCATAAACCATAATAATCTGGTTGTAGTATCAATGCACTGTAAACCTCATTAAAAATTAAATCTTACAGATTGCTCAGCAGTAACATCAAAATGCCACTCAGGGGTATAATATCCATGCAGTTTGCACAGCATATAATCACTTTTTGCTCTGAGGGTTTCACAAATATACTTCTAAAAGGCACACATCAAACAGGTCCATTTAATAATTACACATTTACCTATGTTCTTTAAAACACATGGTAACTAATGCTTACAGCGTGTTAAGCATGTATTTTGACAAGCAACATGAAATTTAAAGGGCTATGGCACAGGGGGGCACTTAAATGCTCTCAGTGACATAATGGCAAACTATGTATCTTTTGAGTGTGCTTCTCTCAATGCAAACCACTTCCACTAACAAGTCTTACCAGAACAACCTTGGGCTAAATATTGTTTTATTTTACTCAGAATACTCATGGAGTATGAACACTGGAAGTACTCCAAAAGTGAGGGTGCCTTTATCAGAGTTGCTATACTGAATGCTACCTCTGAAAACCTTCTGAACTTTGCATTGCCTCTTGTGAATCTAGTGCCTCTCCCCTGTCTCTCTATGTTTAAGATAGTGAAGATACAAGCACTGCCTAGGAATACTTGAAATGAAAGAAAGGTAAATCAGTAGTAGCACATTTACAAATTACCTTCAGGCTGGTCTGGCCATTTCTTGATACTCTGTAAATAAGGAACACGGGACATTGAAGGCAAAGATGCATGTCCCAGGATAATATTGCAGGATCCCATCTGGGCAACCGACCTGGCTTGGATCTTGCAACATGGGATAATGATGGGGGCTTTTGAGGTTTGAAATGAAATTTATTTTTAATTTTCAGAACCAAAACTCTGGTGAACAAGGTTCAAAAGAACCCTGAATTAATTATAAACAAACAAGGATTGTCTGGAGCCATAGATGTGGCAGTTTTTCCTTTTAAAAACTGCATGGTGATGTGATTCAAGGTTTATTTTAAAGAATCCATACTGAGTTTTTCTCTTTATTCATTTAGAACAATAAATGTTGGTATATGATTTATTCATGGAAAAGATTGTTAGACAATAAATAAGAGAGATACTATACAATGTTATAAGATACTCTGAAGCTGTGAAGGTAACACACCTGAAGTTCTAAACCCATGATGGCAAACCTATGGCACGTATGCCAGAGCCATATCAGAGGGCGCGTGAGTGTTGCCCTAGCTCATCTCCAGAAATTGGGGAATAGGCCATTTTCGGCCTCTGGAGGCCCTCTGGAGCAGTGGGGAAGGCTGTTTCCACCCTCCCCAGACTCCTAGAAACTCCAGCCTAAGGAGACTCCATCCTAAGGAGAGTGAAAAATAGGCCTATCGAGCCCACTGTGCCATCACGTGGCAAAAGCAGCGGGAGTGGGGGGGGGGTCGCACACATGCACAGGGGCAGGATGCACTGAATTATGGGTGTGGGCACCCATGTGCACAACCCCCCTCGCTTTTGGCAAGTGACAGCAAAAAGGTTAGCCATCACTGTTCTAAACCCTGCCATGTATTTTTCTTTAATAACATGCACATGAGACCATGAAAAAACACAAATTTTGTTAGCATTTCTAAATATATATATAACTAGTAGAAATATTCTCAGGTAGGATTTATATGATTAGTTTAATTATTTCTTACACTGGATTTATTGTTCCCATATTATTTTTTTCCAAATACTTCTCTTATATTGCTCTAGTGAACAAACATTATTTCAATATCACATAAAGTGTGCTGTGACTTAATTTCAACAACTTTGAAAGTTAGCATTAACATTTACTAGCTTTGGCATAAAATTATGAACACCATATACATTTTAACAAAGTCTCATATTTTGCTTTATTTGGTATATTGTGATAGAATATATTTTGTTTTTAAAGTTTCTTTTTTAAAGAGGGGATTCCTGAGATTTCATATGCAGGTTATATGATCTCACAGTCTGAAAACGTGGCTTTGGTGCTGAGAAGGGATATGTGGATAGAAGAATACATAATTTGGATACTAATAGGTGAGTCTGGATATGCTAAAAGTAATTAAGAATAAAGTAAAGTAAACATAATGTTTTGGTCTAACAGTCCATCAATGTAATGTCTGTTTTACTTGGAAGGAAGCAGCCAGCAGCCAATAATAATGCAATGTAGTAGCAAGCAGTGAAATTTGGGGGTTTCATCAAAAGTACAGCAGCCAACTAGGTAATAAAATTTGGACATAGGCCTGAATTCCTTTTAATATTGGCCTTAATCCTGTTTTCTAAATTGGAGAAGCAGACCATTCTATTATTTCATTTTCCTGAGCTAAAAGATGTTTTCTTTTTCAGAACTTTTCTTTTTTCCTTTGCTGCTTTGCCCTGAGAAAGTCTATATATGAGCTCGCTAAGAATCAACACCATCTTGATGCCACACAATCAATCAATCAGCCAACCAACCCCTTGGCACTTTCATCTAAAATACAGAACAGTTTTAGGCATCCACTAGAATGGAAGAGGTCATGATTAATTTCTGATTCAACATTTACTATAATATGATCAACATTTCAATTCCTTAATGTCAGGAAGTTTAGTATATGTTTGTTGATTTAGAAAAAGTATATGACAAATCGAGTAGGTATAAATTATGGAAATTTTGCACAAATATGTTAAGAGAGATTATGGGATGCAAGGAAGAGTATTCAACTGGAAACAACATATCAAAATCAAGGAAGTTGTTTCACAGGGGAAATGTAAGTTATATATAATTGATAAAAACTAGAGTAAGTACTTGAATGTACATTACATTCTGATGTAATGATTATTAAAGATGGAAAATACAGATGGAAAATTGATATGCAAATATTGGTAGAAAGTAGTGATTAGTATTAAGAATGAATTAATCTTCCTCTTAAACAAGAAGAGAAATATTTAAGAATGAATGGCTGCAAAAGTGAGTCATCAGTATGAAAGAAGCAGGTTAAAGCTGTTGTGCTTATTATAGAGTAAATTGTTTATGGAGAAAATGAATTAAGACCTAATTTAGTAATCTAACAGAATAATTTTAGGATTGAATCAACTAATATCCATTAAACCAAGGCTTTACTGCAGAATGACAGGATTATGTCAACTGCATCACTTTGCAGATGAGGTACATTGACAGAAATGTTGTCAATTCAGATTTAATAGATGCTTTCTTCCAAAACAGTTTATTAAATCAATTTATGTTAGACCACTTAACCACTTGTCTAGATCATTCCCGCCCTTCCTTCCCCAAAAAAGTATAACAGGTAAACAAATGAATGTCTTAGATGCAAATAGAAGATGCACTTGATTTACATTTATATCTGCAAATCCCAAACTAATCTGGACCATCCAACAATCTGTCATTGCGTTATCCTTGGTTCCAGCCACTGCTGGATAAGTGTGTGTGCAATTAGTTGAAATGAGTTTCATTGTTGGAACTCCAAGTACCCAGGGGGAAACTTACTATGCAAACCAGTCCTAATAACTGCCAAGTTGTTTCCATTAAATATTTTTTCTCTCTTTAACACCATATTTTGCTGTGAATGTATTGCAAAGGCTGTGTGTGAGTATTTGTAATACAATAACCCGATTGCAACTAAGTTTCCTTTCTTACTCAACATTTCTCTGCCAAGAAAGGAGAAGAGGGGACATTTTGCTTCTGGCAGCTGGCTGTGGGTGATTGTATATATATATATATATATATATATATATTAAGACTATTTTGTAGCACTGCACTATTAACAATAAAAGAGCCACACCGCAAAGCTCGTTCTATGTTATTAGCATATGCTGCATCTTTGGTATAGGTTGGCTTGGGAGAACAAATCAATACAGAACAGTTATGACATTTCCAGCCTCCCCCTGATTGTGTGATCAAAATTCAGATGCTTAGCAACTGGTTCATATTTATGACCATTGCTGTGTCCCAAGATCACGTGATCAACTTTTGCAACCTTCTCAAGAAGCAAAATCAATGGGGAACCCAGAGTCACTTAACAATCGGGTTACTAACTTATCAATTGCAGTGATTCACTTAACGACTGAGGCAAGAAAGGTCACAAAATGGGGCAAAATTAACTTAAATGTCTCACTTAGCAACATAAATTTTGGGCTCAATTATGGTCATAACTCAAGGACTACCTGTATCATGGAAAAGCACATACACAGTGCATAGAAATAAATAGGGGCGATATGCTGATTCGACAAAAGACATGTCAGCTATGTGTTATGTGTTATTAATTTTTATTTCTGCTACTATGAGGTCAACTATACATCCAGAGACCTTAACCACAAGTTCAGTATAGTGAAATAAGCTTTAACCATGAAATTTCAATTCAAGTGCAATATAACAGTATAGCTTAGAGGATGCCCGAGCTATAGGGTCATAAAGAGCCATATTTATGATACTGATGTGCCATTGTTCCACTAAATTGAAGATGAAAAATCTTGCAACAATGCTTTCATTTTTAATGCTTCTAGCTTCATGATTGTTTTTTGCCTAACTGGCAACATGAGGATCTAAAATGCTACCATTTGAAATCACACACTTTAAATAATACTTTTAAAAACATTAGATGAGATAAGCAAAGCATTCTTTATTTAGAATTTGAACTGCACAGTAAGCCTAATTGATATACTGCTGCCCAGACCTTATTAATCCTACTAGAAAAACAGACACACTCATTCTACAGGCAGTAGCAAAATTCTAATGTGAATTCAGTTCAACCCAGATAAAGTTGCAAATGTATAATTAATGTCCTTTATTTTGACAGTTTAATTAAATGAGCGTTAAAGTTTTTCGAAGTAATTTAAACTATTTCATGCACAAGAATGGTAAAGACAAGCGATGAACATTCCGGATGCAATTTCGTTTCCCATTCTTGAAGTCTGCGCCTGAAATATTGCATTTGTAGTTGCTTGGGTACGTGTGACTGTGTATAAACCAGGCTCTAGCATTCTAAGAGTAACTGTGTTTCACAACCCAATGCCCTTTTTCTATCTGTGACATTTTCATTAAGATGACAGGTATACATTAAGTCACTGCAACAAATGACAGCATTGTTGGCTGTTAATAACTACGCTGAGTGGGTAAGAAACAGCGACAGAAAAAAAATCCCTGGGGACAAAGCCTCATTGTGATCATTAAACAATTATTGCAACATGAAATTAGACAGCGTTGTCAAGCAATAGCTCTGTTTTAGTGCGATGGAAATGAGGGCAGATCTTTTCAAATATATGGAACCAAACCAAACCTGCAGGCTGCCTATAGGAAGGGGCCAGGCTCACATTTCAGTGAATAATAGCCTACTATGCTAGCAGTTCATAAAATACACCATCAAGTCAACTAAGAAATCTTTATTGAAGTTTTTTGAAAATTGAAAACATTTCAAAACAAGGGGTATTTTGTCATTAATTTATTTTATGCTAAGAACAACTGGTGGTGGTCTTTTTTTTAAATGGCAGAAAATACAATGTAAATGTAAATATTTTTTTACATTTAACTGTTCTGTATTTATACCTCTTGGCTGTCTTGTAGATTGTTTCACATGGAAGCCAATTAAAAATGTAATGGGAAAAGTCATTTCTGATTATTACAGTCATTTCTTAGATATTAAATCAAGAGCCTGTATTTTTTATTTATACTTAAAGAACAAATGAGGTTAAAAGAATGCTAAAATTGCTCTACATATACAATCTTACAATATTTTGCTTTTGTTTCTCGATGAGGACTACTAATTCAAGTAAGGCATTGGATTGTTTTTCTCTCTCTTAATTTTAATTTTATGGATGTTTCATCTAATTTAATGTAAGTACTGCAGGATACTTCTGCTGATCATCTGCCTGCAGTTTGGCAGTTCGGGTCTCACCAGCTGAAGGTTGACTCAGCCTTCCGTCCTTCCAAGATCCGTAAAATGAGGATCCAGATTGTCAGAGGGCAATAGGCTGACTCTGTAAACCACTGAGAGAGTGCTGTAAAGCCCTGTGAAGCATTATATAAGTGCTATTGCGGGAATTGTTGGTGATATAGGAAGGTTACAAAGTTTGAAAACAGAAGGTAAAGTCATATAGTTCTCATGCTTATGATGGCTGTCAATCAACCTTCAAACTAGGGGTGAGCAACCTTGGCAATTTTAAGACTTGTGGATGTCAATTCCCAAAATTCCCCAGCTAGCATTGTCCACAAGTCTTAAAGATGCCATGATCTGCTTTAAGCTTTCCATTCTGTGGGACTTGAAACCTCCCTTCCAATGATAGCTTTAAGTTAATGGTACGGCTTTTACTACATTAGTAAAAACAGCTGATTTGTGCTTAGCAGTGCACAAAAAAACCACAAAACATGGTATTCCCAAGATTGTAAATCCTGTCATCGTCAGAAATAAAGAAGTTTCTTACAAAGGAAGTTTTGTAAATTTATTCAAGAGAAATTTACAGTGATTTTGAATTTATCTAGTTTTTAAATTAAGTGTTCCCTTTGCAACCAGAAATGTTGTTACAAATATACAAAGTTGTTTTTTATATCAAAAAAGCCATGTTCAGTGCATAAAATATACCCTGGAGCTCTTATTTTCAAAACAAAACTGATTAAAGTAATTTAGCAAGTACGTTATATCAAAGTAAATACAGTAATACTTTGAATATTGCTTTCCAAAAGTTATTTGAATTTTTTAAAGCTAGAAGAAAATGTCAAAAGATATTTTAAAAAAATATAAAGAACCATTTACCAGGAAAAAACAATGATTCCTTCGCATTTGGCCTCCCACACTTCAACAAATTGCCTCCTACGTTGTTACAAAGAGGCCCCCAACATGCTGAAGCAGCTACAAGAGGGGTACAAGGAAAATGATAAATGCAGAAAATTCCCCCCATTCCACTGACATAAAACTCCATTGGGTGAAAGAATTTGTTGTCTCTGTTGTTGTTAAATAGGACTGTGAAACCCTTTGTACGGGCACCTCAGATTGAGAAAGCTTTTGACAGAAATCACCCCATCAAAATAAATTGACAAACTGAAATAGGGACTCCCACCAATGCCATGAATCAAATCCGATGGTTGCAAAACACTTGGCAGATTCCATATATATTTTATTGCTTCTAGAATTGTGGACAACAATAACTCAACGTTGGAACTTCACTTTTATGTTCAGAGAATGCTGAGTACATTAAGTTATGTGATGAATTCTTCAACACATAGCGAGATCTATTGCTGTAAATTGGCTGTAAACTTTGAGGGTAAAATTTAATTTGATGTATAGAAGTGCCTTAAGCATTAATCAGATTCTTTTGGGTGAGTTTTCCACATATTGATGCAGAAGAGGTGCTCATTAGAGTTCACCCAACTCTAGATTTACTCATTCCTAACCCTTACTGCCTATTATCCCAAATAGGATAGAATAGAATAACAGAGCTGGAAGGGACCTTGGAGGTCTTCTAGTCCAACTCCCTGCTTAGGCAGGAAACCCTACACCACTTCAGATGTTTAAGTAGATGTTTAAATAGTTTAGGGCACTTATAAGCTCCATTTTCATGGAAGAAAGATGTTGCTGGACCCAGAAGCTTCAAACAATTACAAACCCATGGCTGATATTAATTTCCTGGGCAAGGTTCCTAAATCAATGGTGGTGGTGGTGGTGGCTGTTGTTGTTATTATTTACATTTCTATACCGCCTCTCTCCCAACAAATGGGACTTGGGGTGGTGTACAAGCAATTTAAAAATAACCATAGATAACAATAAAAACCTAAATAAAACTGACTAAAAGCTACTAAAAATACTATAAAAACATTAAAAATTAAAATTAGAAAATTAAAATCATTAAAATGCTTAATAATGTTTAGATTTGGTCATTCTTAAATGGGTTTTCTAGATCCATTTCAAAGTCTACACTTGGTTTAGCACTGAAATGCCTCGTTCATCTTGTGAGACGGTCTTTGCAATAGACACAGAAGAATGCAATCCTGTGGATTTTCTAGGATCTCTCGTTTTCAGTATCATCTGCTAACTATATCCTGTTGGAGTGGTTATCCAAACTTGCTACAGCTGGAATAGTGTTTCAGTTTCAGTGTCACACCTGAATAATCATTTCTAGGGAGAAATGGGGGGGGGTGTCAAACCAGTTCTATTTTTCTGTGCAGTTTCACAAAGTGCTGCTTTCATTTCCTCGATGTTTAATTTGTTTAACATGAAGGTGTGACCGAGATTACAGTAGTCTTCATTATTCTGAACACTCAAGAGTTTTACTTTTGAAGACCAAGTGAGGCAAAGGTTTCTCTGTTCCAAGTTCTGTTCCAAGTCATATAATGAGGGTGAATGAGTTGAACTTCAATCCAGATGAGACAAATGTGCTATTAGCAGATGGTTTTCCTGTCCAAATGGTATTTAATCAGGGGTGGGAATCAAAAAGTTTAGCAACCGGTTGTCTGCCCAGTTGTTGGTTGGGCATGGCTATGGTGGTCATGACCTACACGTCCTCCTGCACCACGGTGGAGGTGGCGTTTTCACCCTCCCCAAGCTCTGGAGGTTTTACTTGAGGTAAAAACGGCCTCCCCTTGGCTCCAGAGGCCCTCCGGAGGCCAGAAACAGTCCATTTCCTGACCTCCAGAACTTCCAGAAGGATCGGTTTTTGCTCTCCCAGAACTTCCACATGGGCGCTGCACTTATCTGCAATCCAAAACATGTTGCATGGAGATTCTTGGGAGGGGCAGGAGAGGGTGGGTGGAGCCAGCCAGTCCTTGCAACTACCAATTTGGCAAACCAGATGTAAAATTAGCATCCGGTTTGCCAAAATTGGTCAGAACTGGCTGAATCCCACTCCTGTGCTTAACCCTTTTCTGGAATAACCTGCATTCTCCCCAAAGTATCAAATTTGTAACATGTGGGTATTTACAGATTTGTTTTTTTAATTAGAGCCATAACTGTCCTATGTGGTACAAAGAAAATTTATCAGCTTAGACTGGGCAACATTTACAAAGGTGCTTGTATAATAGAGTTAGTCTTACTTTCAGTGCCTCCTGATACTCCACTGTGTTATAATTTATACTAATAATTCAAGTAAGGTAAATGTAAACGTTTCCCTCGTACATATCTCCTAGTCATTTCCGACACTAGGGGGCGGTGCTCATCTCCGTTTCAAAGCCGAACAGCCAGTCCGAAGACATCTCTGTGGTCATGTGGCCAGCATGACTAAATGCCAAAGGGGCACAGAACGCAGTTATCTTCCCATCAAAGGTGGTCCCTATTTTTTATACTTGCAAAAAAAATTATGTGCTTTTGAACTGCTAGGTTGGCAGAAGCTGGGACAGGTAATGGGAGCTCACCCCATTACACGGCATTAGGGATTCGAACTGCCGACCTTTCGGTCGACAAGCTCAGCATCTTAAGCCACTGAGCCATCGTGTCCTTATATAATTCAAGTATTGTGATGCATAAAAGCACATAAAAATGACACAAGGGAATATAATTTGGGAAAATTATACAACATAGCTTTATAAAAGTTTTCTATTACATTGTCCTTTAAAACGATGCTAACTGCAGTGTTAAGACTTTTATTTGTATATCAAAATTTCAGAAGACACTTTGTCTAGCTACATCAATTTTCCCTTCCAAGATTGCCTTTCCAGATGTAGGTAAGGAAATAAGGAATTGTTTTAATAAGGAAATGTGAAAATAATAGGAATGCTTCAGGATTAATTTAGAACTTGGAGCTCCTGCAAACAGGCTCTGGATTGTTTACTAGCCAAGGGAAGGATGGAAAATGTAATGAACTGGAAAATATTAGGGACTATTTATGTTTCCCATATTCAAACAGACTTGCCCCATTTCACAATTCAGTTAGCTTATGTACTTTGATATGAGAATACCTGTGTTCTCCTTGTAAATAAATCCATTCCCTGCTTCAATTTTGCCAAACTTGTGTAATGCAAGAAAATCTGATGCAAGATCCAAGTGCGGGATTTTCTAAATGCTAGGGACCTCGCAGCTCTGAGCAACATTGAAATGTTGTGGGGGACACACTGGATAACATTTTTTTAGAATTGTAGACGATTGTTTGAATGATTAATTGATTGATTGATTGATTGATTTGATGCCACTCAACTCCAAACAACTATATTTAATAACACTCTAGATGAAATTCATTTTTAAATATTTCTTATGTTGTACTAGAATAGAAAACTAATAACATTTAGAAGCTTTTCTGGGTTTTTTGTGTGTGTGCAATTATAACTGTTATCTCTTAATAGAACTGGACAAAAAAGAATTATGTTTGCTGTGTTATTGGGACCCCAAGCAATCCAATAAATACATAATTTGAATTGAAGTAGGCACTATGCAGGGACACGGTGGATCAGCAGGTAAGACAGCTGAACTCATCGATCCCAGGGTCGGCTGTTCAGCGGTTCGAATTCCTAGTGCTGCATAATGGGGTGAGCTCCCATTACTTGTCCCAGCTTCTGCCAACCTAGCAGTTTCAAAAGCACGTAAAAAATGCAAGTAGAAAAAATAGGGACCACCTTTGGTAGGAAAGTAACAGTGTTCCATGCACCTTTAGCATTTAGTCATGCCAGCCACATGACCATGGAGACATCTTCGGACAGCGCTGGATCTTCGGCTTTGAAACGGCGATGAGCACCGCCCCCTAGAGTCGGAAATGACTAGCACATATGTGCGAGGGAAACCTTTACTTTTACCTTAGGCACTATGCGCACACAAAGCTTCTTTCAGGTAGATTTTTCCTCCATTGAAGGTGATGGGACAACCCCAGCAAATAGTGACATGTTTACTGGAGCCTTTGAGTGCTTCAAAAATAGCCTAATTCAAATCAAAGTATGCATAGTTGATGTTTACCCTAATCTTAAAGAATTCTTGCAGCTCAGAGCTTAGCATTTCAGGTATGCTTACACTGGGGTATTTTTATAAAGTAGAACCATATTTTAATTCCCAAGAGAAAAAAAAAGGAGTTTTAACAGTAATTATATTCCAATTTGTAAAAGAAATATGGAACTGTTGTTTTATATTTTATTTAGAAAACCTAGTTACCAGTTTTAACATTACAAAAATACAACAGGGAGAAGCCTTACAGATTTTTAGATTCATTCTTTCATCAGTTCTAGACAATAGGTGCACAGATCCATTCTAGCAGTATTTCAGAAACCATATAGTTAATTTGGGTATAAGGGTGGCAAGAATACAGTACTTAAAATGTATGTTTAATGCTAGAATTTCACAACGTTATTTAACTTTAAACTTACACTTGATGAATTTTCATTATTTTAAGACTTATTGAAATTTTATTTGTGGTTTGTGTGTGCAATAAATATATTCTTCTTTTGTTTAGTATTATTTATAAAACAGGCAAATCTAGATTAGTTCTTTGATATAATTTTGTAAAAGACTGTCATCCATTTGCCAAAAGTCTAGTAATTTCCTTGTTTTCTTCTCTGATTTAATATGTATTCATTACGCAAAAACTATTTGTAATATTTTAAAACAATAATTGTTATTCAAAGAAGCCAGAAGACAAGGGTGGTATAACAAGTACAAAATGGTTTCATAGGGCAGAATATATTAAAATGTGTTTCTGCAAATGCTTGCTTCATTTTCTATTAAATAAAAATATTAATGATAACTTGGAATACTTTTAAGCAAATAGGAAAATCCACATATTTATGAACTGCAGGTGGCCACAGGACTCCATAACATGAGAAGGAAGATTAAATTTATTTTAGTCTCTTAAAATAATCATTGTTGTTCAGTTTCCCCCAGATCCAGGAGAAAAACATCTCATCTCTCCAAAACTCTATGAAAATACAATTTCAGAAGCTGCTTAAAGAAAATTAGATCAAACATTTGATTCCATATGTATGCAACATGTACTTCTATGCATCGACACTACTGTGAGGCAATGAAAATTTAGTACTGGGAGAGTCTCTGAAATGTTTCTAAGAATAGAAACATTTCAGTGCTTTTTTGATTACTAAGCAACCGGTCAACAATACTAATTTAATTTAATATTAAAAGACAGGTTCCAGTTAATACAACTGTTTTTTTTCTTAGTTGCCTCTAACAAATTTAGTTTACAATGAATCAGAAATAACAAGTCTCTATCTGTTAAATGGGTTCATCAAAGAAAAGGGATCAGGCTGGTTATTTGTGAGTATTAATGTAGAGCACAAGAGAGCTTTCTCACTGCCACAAAATGTACGTTGTACTCACCTGAACGGTGTTTTCCTTGGTCTGCGTGGGAGTCCAAAGCAGTGGGCGTTTACTA
>JANHFP010007815.1:190722-209064 GCA_032468135.1 Calamaria suluensis | reverse complement strand
AAACTAAACAAAAGACTGAAGTTGATGGGCTGATAAACCAGCAGAAGAAAAAGTTCAAAAAATAACATGGTGTATCTTGGGGAAAGGTCCCCAATGATTCCCCAGCACAGCAGAAGCATGGGCAATGGCTTGGGATACTGCCAACTGCTCCATCAAAGAGCAGCGGTGGCGCAGTGGTTAGAGTACAGTACTGCAGGCTACTTCTGCTGATCCCAGACTGTCAGCAGTTTGGCAGATCGAATCTCACCAGGCTCAAGGTTGAGTCAGCCTTCCATCCTTCCGAGGCGGGTAAAATGAGGACCCAGACTGTTGGGAGGGGGGGCAATATGCTGACTCAGTAAAGTGCTTAGAGAGGGCTTTAAAGCACTGTGACATAGTGTGATACAAGTCTAAATGCTATTGCTATTCACAGAAACAGACTTTCTGCATGTTTTCCCTAAGTTGTTATTTCTTCCCAATCCAGTGGAATGCTGGAAAGAAATTATGTGAAGGGGGGTTCTGACTTGTTCTATCTATGTGAAAAGTTGATAATCTCTAATAGCCGGACAAAATAGGGTTGCATTTGGGGTGGAAGAGAAGCCAGCAAATAAAGATGGAGTTCAAAAATAGACTGGGTCAATCAGAAGGCTATGGAGGGAGGAAGAAACTACTGGAAAATTGTCCAAATGAATCTCTATGGAAAGAGAAGCTAGGCAGCAACTTGCAAAGTTGGTGACTGCTCCTTAATAAGAATATCTCCTGAACTTGTCAGCTGGAGAGAAATATATGGAGTCCATCACATGCTTCCCATCACATGACCAAATCACTTAGCAACATAAATTCTGGTAATCCTTGTTACTGCCATACAGTGAGAATTGCAGGGCATTAAGAGACAATCTCCTTGCGACTTCCTGCCAGCACCCAACAAGCAGTCAATGAGGAAGTAACAGGTCCTGAGCAGCTCATAAGTAGGCTTTTCTTATTTTGAATCTGTAAACAATTGTCCATAAATAACAGGGAACACATTCAAATTTTCACAAAGATATTACGCCTAACTTTACATCCATGTAGTAGTTGTGTCAGCTTTTGTTCTCCAGGGATGCCTAAACTTCTGACAGAACTATATTTGCTTTGCAAAATGATCTTCAGTCATTCCCTCTATATGACCAAACCATTCCAACATACCTTTGTTGTAATTTTACTGGTTACCTTTATATTCAAAAATATAAAAAATATAATATAAAATACAAATATATATAAAAAATATATAAAAAAACAAAATTATTTCCACATTCATACATATATATATTAAAAAAAACATTGTTATTGATTTTCATAGGATGGGGAAAAAGGTATGAGATATAGGGAAGGTTATATTTCCATTTTAGTACAACAACTTGTCATTCAGGATTACCTGGTCTATTATAACATATGCAATACATAAATAACGTTTTCTTTTATGATATCTTACAATTTGAATGTTCTGTTGACTCTCAGCCATATTGTTCCTGCTCCAGCACTTTAAATTTTGTATTACAACCTTTTAATTAATTTCCAGTTCTAAAATATTTCTTTTACATCTTACAATGCACCAATTCTTAAAATTATTTTTTATCTTGTGATCTCAACCTTCTGGGCAACAGCCCTCCCCCCATCAGGGAGAGGCTGTTGGGTCTCTCCCTTCTCCTTGTCTATTGATTTCTCTTCATCACCCTTCCCTCCGGGTCCCGACTCCTCTCCTTCTAACAGAATATTATGTTCTTTATAGAAAGCTTCCGCTTCCTTAATATTATTTATTTTAATTTTTTTCCCTCCCAGAATACCAACACACCTTCAGGCATCAGCCACTTAAATATAATTCCTTTGGCGAACAGTTTTTTTATGTTAAAAATCGGTATTTATGTCTGGTTTCCCTTATCTTTTTAGGAATCTTTTTAAGCACTGCAAGTTCCCTACCCCTGTACCCCAGATGTTGGCCCCTCAACACCCTCAGTATCTCATCTTTTATGCATCTTCTGAGAAATTTTATATGAATTTCTCTTGGGACATTGTGAATTCTTGCATAACTCGAATTGACTCTATATATTTGATCAATATCCCACCACATTTGATCTTTTTCTACTCGAATAAGATCTGCTAAAATTTGACTTATAATTTCTTTTAGATCTTCCCCCATTTCCTTGATTACATTCTGAAATCTCAAAAAGCAAGACAATCCCTCCAATTCCATGCTTTCTATCATATTTTCTAACTTGTGATTATCTTTTTGTAACAACTCTATCTTTTGATCTGCCTTATCTGATCTTTCCTCTATTTTCCCTATTCTTTGTTTATTGTCTGCTGCCATTTGTTGTATATTTCTTAATTCCTGTTTCACTTCCACAAAGTCTTTTTCCATGTCCTCCTTCAAGTCAGACAGTCCTTGTTGAAAGGACTGTTGTCCTTGTTTTATTTCTGCAATTGCTTGTAGTAACATCTGAGTGTCTTTTGAAGTTGGCCCCACCTTTTCTTGTTGTAAAAATGTCAATGATTTCTGAATGGCAAGACTTGATGCTGTAGAGGGAGGTGCAGATGCAGGTTTTTTAGCTCCTTTGGAAGGCATTGTCCAAATTAAAGTTCACCAAATATGTACTCCAGTCAACAGAATTTTAGTCCAAGAGTGGTATAAGGCAGAACAGGCAAACAGAGACGATCACAGAATAGGCATTGTCCAAATTTTCAAAACTCAGGGAAGAATCCAAAGTTTCCAGTCTATTTTTTTCCTCCCTTCAGAAGATTCACAACTGAGAAGAGACTCACTGAGACTGCCAGAAGTCCCTCTCCAAGTTCACAGGAGAGACAATTCTTGCAGTGTATTTGATAGTTGCCAAGGCAAAATTCCAGGTACAAAGCCAAGTCTCTTCTGTTCACCCATGCATTAGATAAACCCAAGATGCTCAGTGTTTCATTTCCTTGTCAGGACCTCAGCAGAATAAAGGTGATGCAGGGCAAAAGTGAAAGTTAAGCTTCAAAAAGATCAGGAATTGACCCCAGCCTCCTTTTCAGAGCAGGGGTGCCTTGCTCAAAAGTCGAAACTTCCAGTAAAAACAAAAACCTCAAATTGCAATCCATAGCGCTAATGGCTAAAAGCAAAAGTTCAAAAGTTTAAATCCATTCCCTTCTTCTTTCAGAAGGAGGATGCTGAAACTGCCGCCAAATTTCCAGAAGGGGGGGAAAACCCACCCACTCCCCTCTAATTCTCCTCCAAAGCAAAAAAAAAAAACCTAGAAAAAGTTCTTGCAGCCAGAACAGGCAGCCAGCCTGACAGCTCAACAGACATAAAATCTCATCTGAATACACAAGTTGTTAATTGAAAGATTACCTCTCCACTTCATGCCTGCTGAGAATGGTGGTCAGAACTGCCACCTCCTATTCCGCAGCTCCTAGGGCTGATTCAGAGCGACTGTCATTGCTCCTACCAACACAGAAAAGTGCCCCTCAGGTCGGTCACCCATCCAGGGTGACCTTCAGTTCTGCAGAGCCCACCGACAGAGAGGATTTTGGTCCCTTGGGATGAGCTCCGTCCCAAGTGACCGACTGCGGTGCATGCCGGAAATGATCCACATTCATACATTCTTGAATCAATCACTTCTAGTTTTAGTACAGGTACTTAAGCTCCTCAGAGCCACAGCATTCATCTTTTATATTTCTCCCAACATATTTCCCAGTTCCACAAAGTGAGCAGAAGCATATATTTGTAACACAACTTTCTCTTTCTCTTGACAAAACAATAATTATCACTAACATTTTTGATTGGGACACCTACAACTGTTTTAACCATATCTCTTTTTGATTCCTGCTGAATCTTTCTGCATTCTGCATAGTTACATAGTTTTGATATGAATCTCGGTGCATCCCTAACTCATAATTTCTCAACACATACAAATTGCAGATCAAATATACAATAAGACAAACATTTTACTCTTCTGTGCTTTAAAACTAGATTGCCCGTTTTTCCTAAAGATAAAGGAAGCTGCACAGACAACATCAGAAACATCTGTAGTCCTCTTACAAAGATACTCAAATATAACCTATACCAAAGAAAAAACATGAACAGGCAAGTATTTTGGCAATAGGTAACTTTATAATTACTTCCCAAGAAGAAATTCATTACCAAGAAAGGCAGGCCAACAGTTTGATTTAAATACAAATGCAGACCAGCCAATATCTTTGATCTTCAGTTTACAAGTACGGTATAATACATTTTAAAAACTGCCAGCTTTTGTAGATAATATCAAAGAAAACTCAAACAGTTACATTCAAAGGAAACATTTAATAACTATTTTTCAAAATATAAAATAATGTGAGTAGAAAGTTTCAACGTATAACAAAATCTTCATAAAGGTTCTATTAATTGCTCCATTTATAAAAGTTATTCTTTTCCTAAATTGTGAATTTATTTATTCATGACGTGAATTGCTAGAATTTAAAGATCAGTTTTTATACATATACAGCTCCAAATGATAGCAATATGAAAAAAAGTACCATTACTCTTTTGCCTCGGTAGAGATCTAAGCCACAACTTTTAAAGAATATATGAAAAAAACTCAGATACGAGCACCAGGTGAGTTTGGGCAGGTGAGGGAAGCATACTGTTTCAGCAATCTCTAATTTCATTTGGAATTAACTGCAGACAAATCTGAGGGAAATTACTGCTACAATCTACAAATTGCTTTCTTACATTATCTATATGAGCCGTTTTAGGAGATGATAATACATTTATCTTTTAACTCCTATGCGGAAACCTGAATCACATTTCTCCAATCAAAAATCCTATGCATATATTACAATATGTAAATCAGTTTTATGGCACAACAAAGTAGGACTACAGTTCTCATCCTGTCAAAACATGTTGACCTCATGATGGGTCCGCCCTCTGACACTACAAATGAGCAGGATGCTTCATAACTGGCTAAATCTATGAACAGACCTTAAAAAGTGCCAGAGTACCAACTCATGAAAGATGGGGAAACAGTTCCTGAACCAACCCTTCAAATATAGCATGGTATTACTGTAGCCTATCAAAACCTATCTTTGACCAACTTCCATTTGTGCATCTAATATGAGAGGGAAAAATTGTACATGGGACTTTTCCATGTAATTTTTCTCCTACCTGTGGAGCTATTGAAAAGAAGTTTGGTGTAGTGGTATAAATTACCAGAATAGCAACCAGGAAACAGAGTTCTGTAACTTCCTCCCACTCCCTAAGAAAGCAATCACAAATCACTTCTCAAAATCCTGCTAACAAAACTGCAGGGACTTTTCCATGCAATTGTCAAGATTGACTCGAAAGCACACACAGACAAATTATGGGTCAAAAATCCCATGAATTCTAAACACTAACTTGTTTATATTGTAAAAGTTTTCTCTCCTCCATTCCTTATAGAATTAGGTTTCCCAAATGAAACGATTCTATAGAGCAGACCTGCACAATTTGAATGGGGGAGAAATGACAAACTTCTCCATACAAGTTGACAAATTGTGGGCTGCAAAGGAATACCTTGCATCCCAATCACTTCTTCAGTGGCTACTGGCACAGCAGCAGTAGTGTTCAAGCTGGTTGTAACAGCAAGACCTGTGGGTCTTATAGGCACTTATCAGAGCATCTTTGGAGGGGGCAGTGAATTTATTGATTTTTTTTTTAAAAAAACAAACGCATGTTGTCCAGATCTCATGATACAAAGTTAGCAAGTCTCAAAAGTGTTTTTTCAAAAGGCAACTGGACTATGCTTTTATTCTTGAAGAAGAAGATGTTTTGCTTCTCATCCAAGAAGCTTAATAGTAATTTAATTTGGTTTAAGATTATTGTATATATTCTATTTTTAAAATTGTATCTGGCTGTGCACCGCCCCGAGTCCACGAGGAGAGGGGCGGTATATAAATCCGATAAATAAATAAATAAATAAATAAGCTTCACCAGTTCTTACTGGATGGGGGACGACGACAAGATGGAAGGATTGGAGAATCCTTCCAAGAAGATGGAGAACTGTCATCATAAGTTGGAATGGCCAGTGATATTACAGTTCATAAGTGCATCACGGTGGTGCAGTGGCTAGAGTGCAGTACTGCAGGCTACTTCTTCTGACTGCTGGTTGCCTGCAATTTGGCAGTTCAAATCTCACCAGGTTCAAGGTTGACTCAGCCTTCCATCCTTCCGAAGTGGATAAAATGAGGAGCCAGATTGTTGGGGGGCAATATGCTGACTCTGTAAATTGCTTAGAGGGTTATAAAGCACTGTAAAGTGATATATAAGTCTAAGTGCTATTGCTATTGGTCTCACTAAGCAATGGTCCAAATTATTGTCATTAACTGCACCATGATTCTGCTGTTATATCTTCTCCAGTATATAGTGCCTCCAATCCCAAAGATGCTTTTTCCAAAAGGCAACTAGATTTTCTTGTTTTTTTCTTTGAAATTTTTTTGCTTCCCATCCAAGAAATTCCTTGGGTAAGAAGCAAAACATTTTCAAGAGAAAAACCATGGAAGTTCAGTTGGAAAAAGCATCTTTGAGACAACCAAGACCTAGATGATTTATATTTTCCAGTCATTTACTGCCTCCAACCATTCCACATTCATATTTCCTTCCAAGTTTCTTATCATTCCTACTCTAGATGCACTCTTAATGTCAAGATTCCTCTGAATATTAATACTGTTGTTTATTATTGCTTCATTTTTTATATTGTGGCCAACTGTGACATTTTCTCATTTATAAATACATTAAAACAGCACAGAACCCAGAATGAAGACCTGTGCAATGTAATGGATATAAGAATATCCTCAACTCCACCTGGACCAACCAAAGTATTCTAGACTTCTTCACCCTCCAAAAGAAACACACACTAACAGGCAAAGGGAGAAAAAAAATGTTACACAATCCTTCACAATTTGCTATAGACTCACTCAAACACCATTTCAATTAAAATATTTGCTGGGAAGAATTTTTTTTTAAATAGTTCATCTGCAACTGTGAAATTACATCTCTGAAAACTTAAAATACTGTTATCTCTTGTCCATAAATAAACACAAACGTATCTTGTTTATTACTATTATTCTATCCAGCATCTGAAATAAATACAATATATTTATATTCAAGTATTATTAAGGCTATATTTAAGTTAAAAAAATAAAAGTACTAAAAGTACTGTTATAAAACTGTAAAATCTCAAATTCTCCAAGTACTGCACAGCTTGAAATTTAAAGAAATTTATCCAATGAAAAAGATGACATACAAAAGATGACATAAAAAAGGTTAATTATTGCTCAGCATTGGAAACTTCCAGAGATAACTTCAGACACCATAATCTTTCAAAAAATATACCAATGTGCAGAAGCATCTCAATTAACATTGAAAATGAAAGATAAAAATGATTCTGATTATTATTGTGTTTGGCCAAGATGTTATGATTGGATAGAAAAAAAATCAATGGGGGATGAAGATTTTGGAAAAATAAGGAGGATGTAAATATAGAAGTCAAACCAGGTTATATCAGCTTTAATATTAAACATAGGTAATGTAGAGTAATATCTAAGCCACTTTTTAATATAGGGATATAAATGTATGTTTTGTTTTGTTTGTGCATTATATGTTTATTTATGTTTTTAATGTTTCAAATTTAATAAAGATTTTTAAAAGAAAAAGGTGACATACTTTCGAGTAACATAGTTATTTTTATTTTCCTATAAGACTTTTATTGCCTTAAAAAAGTCAAAATTCACTACAATCTGGATACGTATTTCAGACATCATAAAATGACACATCACATAGTAAGAATGCCTTTTAGAAACCATATCAGCTCTAGATTAAAAGGACAGTCACCATTACACAGCAGCCATCTGCAGCTGTCATCCATATCTTATTTTTTATTTTTTTATTTCAAGGGGATTTTCTTTTACTGTTTATTTTCAACAACCGCTTCCTGGTCTGAGTGCTAGTAAAAATGGTAGCACAAAAAGGCCTGTGCTCAGAAAACTAAGGAAATAATTCTGCATGTATCGCTAATCCATCAAAAGACACTACTGTACAAAAGAAATATTTTTAAAAGTCAACAGCCAGGCAGTGAACACTGTCTTAATTATACATGCGCACACTTCTGCACATACTTATCTCTGCGCTTCTTTGGAAAGTGGAAAATAATGTTCCCTAATTATCAGAAATCCCCCACTACAAAATACTCAAAATTGGGGAGGGGGGAAAGAGGTAGCAATGTATCCAAGCAAGCCAGAGAAGGCGGGGAAACCTCTAGCGCTTGATATAAATTGGAGAGGTGAGGGGAAGGGAGAAAAAACAATCGAGCCCAGAAAGAGCGATCTAGAAAGTTTCTGCCAACAGCAGCTGAGATGCTTCATCACCAGCCTATTTTCCAGACATTATGTTTCATATGGCTTCAAGGGGGTCACATGACAGCTGCGAACTAAAGCCCTGAGGTCTGTTTCTGCCTCTCTGTGACACTGGCAGGCTGTGAGAGACTCCAATCCTGCAGAAAAGAATGTTTCCCCCTCCTTTTTTTTTTCCATTACATCATGCAAACCGGTCCTGGGGGAGAAGGGAGAGATTCACAGCTGGTGGCAGCTGCAGTACCATCTGCTTTAGTTTGCTTGGCAGATCCCTACCAATCCTCTTCTGGGGAAGCACGCCTGTATCTCAACACAAAACACCCCATTGTGCAAAAAAAGAAAAAGAGGAAAAGGATATTTGCAGATATTTGGAGGAGATATTTGGAGGAGTGAGCATTTGGCTAAATGGTCAGAAACGGAGGCATCAGGTGAGGATTTCTGATCACAGGAAAATACCCTACCACACAAAAAGACAAAATTGCTAAGCACGGCCGTGCTTACTGGAGAAACGGTGCTGGTGCCATAACCTGCCATCTGCTTGCCACAATGCCAGGATGGAAAAACTACAGTCAGCAATGATTGTGAAAAGAGGGAGGGAGTGAAAGAAGAGGAGAAGGCTTCAAAGATAAGAGATTAGCTGGAGGAACTTAGAAAAAAAACTGAAACTAACAGCCTAGCCATAGATGGGAAAAAGTTCAAATATATTTATGAATACTGTCAGCACATCTGATAATTTATGGGAGCCCCAGCTGGAAGGGAAGATTTTGCAGTCACTCACTGTGATAGTCTAAGAACTTCCCCATAAACTAATAGCAGAAAACCGGTTCTATCCACCCCATTTATTCTTTGTGATATGTATCGCCAACCGCTAAGTTGCATTTTAGTTGTGAAAAGTGTTTTCTATCTTTAGTAAGTATGAATACTGCTTGACTGCTTGCCTTAGTCATGTTACACTCTTGGAATATGTTTAAGTTTTTATGGAAGAACTAATGCAAACTTTCTACTTATCACTATACAACACAGTTCAGTGAGGTTTTTTCCATTTTAATCTAATTACAGAGGAATAAGAACTGGGGGAAATTGAACAATGCCAAAAGCATGAATGATCAGCAGCAGGCTGTCCTTATTGCCAGAATTCATATGCTGAAAAAGCAACTTCCCTGCAGTGAAATGGCTGGGATTTTGGAGTACATGTACAACAGATGCACCTCAGATGAGTTGTTTTGGTTCTGATACAGATAACAGGCAAGACCTCTGATTTCAGGAACACTCCTGTGAACTCCCAACACTTTTGAAGTGTCTCACATCTCTAGACAAAAAACTTCAGGCAATGTTTACTGCACTGTTTTCAAAACTGTCTGGATTTGTATTGACTTACCATACATTTTGCCTTCATCAGACAATATGATTTTCCTCCTCCCACAAGGGGGATATATAGCTAGGGCCTCCTGAAAGCTCTGCTCAATATCTGGGCTCCAGACCCCTTCTGCGTCATTGTCAATAGGTTTATCTGCAGAATCACTCATTCTTTCAATGTCCTCGGCAGGACTCTCGCTGCCGCTCCAGCTGCTGGGCTCAATGGTGGTAGCTGGTTGGTCCAAGCCTTAGCCTGGAAGCTTTAAGAGAATTAACCTAAAAACAATAAAGAACAGTTTCAGGTGAGATTTTCTTGGTTAGTTTTAATAATCGATAGAACAAAAGCAAAACGTGGACTTTGAGATATGGAGAACTAAGGAAAATGAGTCAAGTTCTACTCTTAAAGCAGCAGAGGGGCTAGTGTTTATTATTTGTGAAATTAATAAGAACTGTAATCAATAGACATAATATTTCAGAATATGCTGATTACACTGAATAACTATAATGGGTTCTAGAAATTTAGGACTAACCCCCATTAGAAAAAAGGAAATATTTGTTTTAAAATGGGAAATGCGTTATTTTAATTAATCTCAAATGATCAAATAATTTTGACACAAATGGAAAACCAGAATCTACCACTTTCTCTATTTTACCTCTGAAAGGCATAGTTTGCAACTGAAGAAACAAGAAAGTGGCTAAGCCATTGAAAATAAATAATATAATACAGATAAGTAATAACTAGACCAGATTTTTTTATCTGCATCAACGAAGGAGCAAGAGATGGCTCTTCTTTCAAATGTGCGCTCAATTTATTATGAAATAATCTAATATGACAATACCTGCTAAGTCCACTCGACTCACAGACATTTCATTGCTTTTCTTGTATTTGTGGAAAATGTACTGCTGATACAAAGGTGTGCTCTAGGCAAAAATCTGCTCTACCAGTAGGGCATCACAGTGGTAAGCCTGAGGAATACACTGCAGAAGCACCAGGAATGGATTTATCTCAACCTGCTGAAGCATTGCTGATTCTTATTAAGGACAAATCATACATGGACAGACTAAGGCTACTATAAAAGATAACTTCCAGAAACTTTTGCTCAAATGTTCACATCCTTCTTTTTTTAAAAAAAAATAAAATCCAGATGAAATATTTAAGAAAAAGTAATTAAGTTTTTTTTTCTTGGCCCCCTTTTTTTTCACAATGCAGAGGAAAATACGGGAAATAAACCAAACCATTTGTTTTAACACTGCTGCATATTATGAATTAACCCTCCGTGAGTGATTTAGATTTGCCTCAATGAAGAGGCATGCCCTGGAGAAACATAATTCTCACTGAAGCAGAGATAAATTGATTTGCTCCAATGAAGCCCTTTGTGTTCTCTTGGCATTTCAATTCCCCCACCTGCCATTTGCCAATGTCAGAAGCAGCTTCCATGTGCCTGTCCCAAAACCTCTGTGGTGAGGGCAGACCAAAGAAGGTGGGACAATGTTTTGAGGAGGCTAAGCTGTAAGGGGCTACAAAACAAAGCAAAAGTTGCAAGCACAGCATGCTCTCCTCCTCCTGGGTGACAACTCAGCAACCACCTCCTACATGGGTGAAAGAACAGCTGCTGGCCACAGCAAGTCTCTTGGGTACAAATTAAGGTATTGGGAACTGAGCAGAGTTTTAAACAAATTCCGCATTTTGGCAAATGCTGATATTTTACAGATGCAGCCACCCTCTTTTATGACAAAAAAGCTTCTGTTTACTTCCAAGGAACTTCATGATTAATCACTTCAAGCTCAGCTTTATGTATGAAGAGCCTATTGCATTTTAATCTGGAGTGAATCACTAGTATTGTGCAAAAGTAACCTTTGTAACTGGAGTGATGCACTAGTATTGTGCAAAAGTAACCTTTGTATATCATCCAATGTGTAAATGTCTATTACACTTTTGTGAGTAAACAGTTAATATTAAAACATTTCTATGTTAAATTTCAGAGTGTTTTTTGAAGGATAACTAAATAGCTTCTTAAGTACACTACAACTTAAACCAGGTGGGTAACTTATTTGAATATATTTAATACAAATTCACACATGCAAGATCATAATGTACCCAGGTGAATTACATGCATATTAACTGAATTTAGTTCCAAAACTGGGAAATACAGTCCCTTCAAACACTGATCTAAACAGCTTCAGCTAATTAATTTGCAGGAGATAGCTTCTGATCCCACAGCAGAAACCCGACAATCTTTAAAACAATTTTGTTTTTCATTTACTGCACAATCCAAGTGTTTTCAAAGCATCTAATACCTTATTATCTTTGCTTCTATAGTCTTTTATTTCAGCCTTTCCTGTCCTCCCCCTTCTAATATTGTGCATGAAATATTCGGGTTCCTAGATGTGCAGACTCCTTCTGGAACTGCAAAACATTCATTTCCCTTTTGCAAACAGATCCAGTCCATTCTCTATCATTTCTTTTGCCTACATTGCAAACTGGACCTTTATGATAATTTGGGCTCTCAATTCTACATTCAGTTCAATCCCTGGATTGGATCACTAATAAGCTGTGCTTTAATTACATGCAAATTGCTGGGGCTTGGCTTGCTAATAATTAACTTACCCTATTTATTTTAACATGACTTAGTCGATATGTAACCTATTGTTAGCCAAGCAGGTCAAACTAGCTGGTAAAAATAGCTCAGTTCCCATTGTTTGCAATCAGAAAGGACAGAAAAACATTTTGTCAACCAGATCATTTTTGGGGAGGTAACATACCCTTTTTATCTGCATTAATTCCTTGAAAAATTGATTACGTAGGGCAGAGGAACTTCAAGGGCCATAATATTGCTGAAAAAATTGTTCAAAGTTCTCTATAACAAAAAACCTTTTAAATCATTGTCCAAACAGAGGTATTCTCACAAAAGCAATATTCTATTTTTTTTTAATGCTGAAAGATTTATGCAAGCTGTTTTGTTCTGACATTGCATTCCTGTTACATTTCCGTACATTGCAAATACAGAGAGACAAGTCCAGTAAAGCATAACTAAAAGTTGTATTTTCTTACATTTTCACTGGAATAAATAGTTTATTTAACTAATTATAGCTTCAACATATACAAATCTGTTGCTTTTTATGACCAGATGCTACATTTGTATCAAACACACAGAATTTGTCTGTAGAGTATTTACATATCATCTATGAACTTGGCAGAGATGTTCAGCAATATTTAACCAGATGTAGAAAATTATTTCCAATTAATAAAAGCCATCAAATACAGATTATATAATTTATTAGGATTAGAACCCAAACCCTAATTCTTATATATTAGAAATCGTTAATATTAGCCTTAGCAACAATTAAAAGCAATATTAATAAATTAGAACAATGTTCAATTTAAATGTAAAGTTTGCTATTTTTATCATTAGGTCTTTAATTTTTTTTTTGGAGGGAGAGAGCACTCTGCACTGGGATGGAAGCCCACAGGCTTCAATAAAACCAAAGATTAGAAATTCATTTTTGATCCTTGATGTATTAGAATTATTTCAAGGAAATTATAAAATGAAGTCAAGAGAACGCTTGATAAAGGAGGATACATTTGTCAATAGATTTCTTATGTGCAATGGAAAAAGAAGTTTAAAGTGGATAAATGATTTGGTGGTTTTCAACACAATAAGACTGGATTTAAAATAATATTTATGTACTAATGATGAACATGTTATTGCTAAATGTAACTTTTTTTGTTGAGATATACCAGAACAACAAAATAAAAAATGGATAATAAAATGGGCTAAATTTTTTGTAGTAATATACAGATGAATCAATGGGAAAATATGTGGCTGAAAAGACTGACATTTATATTTTTTCTTCATCTCAAAGATAAGTTTTTAATAAAATGATCTATTGTTGGAATCTGTCACCAGATAAATTGTTTAGAATAAGGGTCCCCAACGCCTGGTCTGTGACCCCGTTGGGAATGGGGTCATGGAAGTGGGGCGAATGTGCATATGCAGCAGTGGTGGGATTCATAAAATTTTACTATCGGTTCTGTGGGTGTGGCTTGATGGGTGTGGCATGGCTTGGTGGGCATGGCAGGGGAAGGATACTCTAATATCTCCATTCCCTCCCCACTACAGGGAAACATTACTGCAAAATCCCTATTTCTTCCAGATCAGCTGGGACTCAGGAGGCAGAGAATAGATGGGAGTGGGGCCATGCAGAGGTGGCATTTACAGTTCTCCAAACTACTCAAAATTTCCGCTACCAGTTCTCCAGAACTAGTCAGAACATGCTGAAACCCACCTCTGATGTGCACACACAAAATCATCCCCTCCATTCCCCCACTGCCACTGCCTCTGCCAGTCTGCTGAGCCAGAAAGGTTGGAAACGGTTAGCCTACAATATACAACACTATAGCACTTACACATATACCGCTTCATAGTACTTTACAATCCTAAGGAGTTTACAAATGTGAACATATTGCCCCCAACAATCTGGGTCCTCATTTTACCCACTTCGGAAGGATGGAAGGCTGAGTCAACTTTGAGCCGATCAGGATCGAACTGCTGGCAGTCAGCAGTCAGTCTGCAATACTGCACTCTAACCACTATGCCACCAAGGCTCTCTATGTATAAAGATATTTCAAATATTGGCTGGAAATGTGTACAATATGAAGGGACATTTTACATGATGAATATTTTAAAAAAGCTTTTAAAAAGTGAGTGCAAATACATAGATTCAGAAGTTTTTTAAGTGTGAGGTACAATTGAAAGCCATAGGCTTTTCTTTGGGGATTAATGAATCAGCAACTAAAATAAAATATGGAATTTTGGATTTATTATGACAACCGTAACAAGATTATTATTAAAAATCCATAAGGGGTTTCCAGTCAGATATGTAACTGAGTGGCTGATTGGAAACCCTTTATGGATTTTTTTTTTTCAAAGAAGGAAAAAAAATAAGTTTTGGGGGAAAAAAACTGGATAATAAGAAAGATAGGCTTTCTTTTGTAACCATACACCAAGACATAACTTTGTAATTGCACTTATGTAAATTTTCTGCAAAGGAAATCAGAAACTTCTTTCCATTTCTTTTTCTTCTTTCTCCATTTTGGTCTTTTTTTCTTTTCTCTCTTTTTCTTTCTTTCTTTTTTTTAAAAAAACATACTTATTAAACTTTAAACACAAACAAACTTACAAAAACACACAAAATACTTTTTTCTTTTTTTTATTAGTATGTGAAATTTATGCTGTCCATTATTCTCAGAAATAATGTCAGATTTCAGTAAATGGCTTCACCAGATTCCTTTAATTTTAAATGTCCAGAGAAACAAATCAGAATAAACACTTGCCTTTTCACTACCTGGCTTAAACAATTATTTTACAAACCCTTTTGCATCATTAGGTAGAAAAAAAGAAAACTGCACTTAAAAACTTTGTTTTGCCTAAACATTGAAGCAGGGTTGTCTTAAGGGCTTTTTATTTTCAAAAAAGAGAAGAAACATTTACTTTTTCCTTCATTCCAGCAACATGGAACACAGCTTACTCCCATAATTCATCTAAAACTATAACTGATACAAACATGGATTGGCTGACAATCTAATTATTTCTTTCTCCTCTGTTTTTCTGTAATATGAACTAATTCAGCTCAAGCACATGGGGTTCTTGTTACAATTCTAAAAGAAACAGACAAGTCCAGAACACGCAAAAACCTATATATGAAAATGGCAAACATCATTAGCACTGATTGTAGTTCTGATACTCTCAAGGGGTATTTCTAAACATTGAAATCTTGTTCCCACAGTTCTGTCAATTGCTTCCAAGGATAATTTTAGCCGAAGTGATTAAATCAATTTAAACAGCAATGCTGCATTCCAGTTTATGGTTTCTTCCTCAAAAGAATTAAAACATGATAATAAAGGATCAAATATTACATTCTACACAGTGTTTTCCTTACACAGTATAATCTTCAAGAATTCTTCCAATAGTTTTTGTATGTAATACGTTTCTGTTGTGCGGAATTTAAAAAAAAGTTTACTACAGCAAAGAACTTAAAGGGGCTCTTCAATCCCACTCTTTCTTGTTTGTTTAAATAATTTCCAACATGGTCATCTAGATAGGAATTTGGGAAATTGTAGGCCCAAAACATCTGGAAAGTGCCAGTTTGGGGGAGGAATCATGTTGCAAAATTCCAGATTTGATTTGCATTTAGGAAATACTTTCCACTGACTCTAACATACTCTTGCACTTTGAAATTCATGACATGAACAAATGCAAAGCAGATCATTCATGTGAGATAGTTCTATGTGAGATACATTTGAAGGACTGTTACATTTTCAAGGATAACTTTTAGGCTCTCAAGCCCATTAAAGAAAACACTACACTCTTCTTCACTTCTTTTTAGCATCTTTTTTCTCAAGGAGTTAAGAGGGGAAAAAATATGGGAAATTTCTTCCCATTGTTCATTGGAAGGAAATGGGGTTGTATAAAGATCCTTTCTATTACAATTGGAAATTGACATGGCAGAATGAGATGAAGTGATTTATCTTGGTACACGTGATTAAAGGTCCTGGGTATTCTTGGTTGCTCGGTTGTTTTCTTGCAGACATTTCATTACGCAAACTAGGTAGTAGTGATTACCTTGTTTAATAAAACATCTGCATGGAAACAGCCAAGCTCAGACAGCACCATGAACCCCCTCATTTCAACCCTGTGCTACAAATATTCTCTTTTATTGGTACATTTGGTTAAAGAAAGCGTATAGTTTGGAGATTTACATTTTCCTCCAACATTTCATGGTGATCCTCTACTGTGCTATAAGTATCAAGTTTTCTTTTTTCTTTTTACTTCTAAATTTAATTTTGTAAAAAAAATTAAAGTACAAAGTTCAAAAAAAAAATAGAAAAAATAGAAAGACAAAACAAAACTAGACAAACCATTAAAGAGAATCCCAAAGGGCCTCTCTTCCTGTGAGGACTTTCCTGAATGTTCATTCTATGTGCGCTGCGGGAGAGTCCAAGCAATGGGTTACCTCCATCTGATTGTCCAGACTGAGTTTCAATTTCTTTGGCCACGCCTCTTCCACCCAGCTGAGCCCATTTTTCGATGAAGACTTGGATCTGGAGAGGACGTAGCCGGTACAATGAAATCGACCACTCCTACACACTGGACCCACAATGAACCAGGGTGGGATTGAGCTCTCCCACAGCATACATACAACAAACATTCAGGCAAGTCAAATGTTCTTTCTCCTGTGTGCTGCTTGGACTGTCCAAGCAATGGGACATACTCAAGCTGAATATCCATAGGGCGGGAAACAGACTGGCCCAGGATCCCCTCGACTGGAAGAACCCTCTGTGAAACCCATCTCCCAAACGCCACCTCAGCTGAGGCAAACGTGTCTAATTTGTAACTCCTGATAAACGGTGAAGGGAAGACCTAAGTTGACGCCCTGAAAATCTCCTGAATTGAAGCTTTTGGACCAGAAAAAGGATCAAATAAGTGTCAAGACCCTGCTGTCCTAACGGCCTGTATGCTCAGCAGGTGCTGGATCTCGGCCTCCATCAGAGAACTCTTGCTGGCCGCCCTGGGAACTGAGCATTGGATGAACCTTCTTGGGGAGCTGGAACAAAACTCTAGAGCGTAGACCCAAGCGTCAGTAGTGGTCTCTTGCCATCATTTGGGAAACTTTCTTAAATGGCCACCAATGGGAATTTTGGATTGAAAGTCACTTTGTCCAATGGTAGGGCTGGATGCTGGCTCCCCGAAAGGGTAGCCTGGTCTCTGGTTGTCTGGCCTTATCTCAAAAAGGATGATCTGTCCCGTAACTTATCCATTTTCTGGGGATATGATCTCTGATAGGCTGGGGCATTAAACCCAGCCTCAGGCCCGAAAGGACTGCCTGCGATATAAAGGGGTGGTCCTTCTCTCTGCCCTTCTGTAAATGTGATCCTTACTAGGATGGAGTCTAGCTTCTCCCCCCAAAAAAATGCCTCCCTTGAAGGGAGCGGACACCAGCCTCCGTTTATTTCATATGGGTTGCCAATGGTGAAGCCATGAAAGGCGCCTGGAGGTGACATGTGATGCCAGTGCCCTCAAGGCAAACTTGGCCACATTGAGGGTCACATCTGCTGAATAATCGGCTGCTGCCATCAATTTACGAATATCCTGATGCTGTCTGGTGTCTTCGGGGGATGCTTGTGCCTGCATTTGATGCAGCCATATTACTGATGTCCTAGTTAAAAAGGATGCAGCCGTGGCTGGTCGAATCACCGAAGCAGCCACTTGGTGCGTCTTATGAGCAGACAGCTCTGCTTTCCTATCCTCGGTCTTTAGGCCCTCTGTCAGAGGGAAGGATGGCCACTGTTGCTAGATTAGCCAGTGGAGCATCCACAGTTGGTAACTTCAGGAGCTCCTCTAGATCCTGCTCTACTGGGGCTGAAATGGACCCAGGCTGATTCCACTGTCTTTGGATGACATCTACAAAAAGCTTAGGAGAAGGTATCACCTCTTGTGCTGTGACTGTGTCATGCCCACTGTTGATGCTGGAGATGTCTCAGAATCAGATTCCGAGGCTGGCTTGAGCTCTGCCCTTCCCCAGCCTTCCCCTGCTGCTGGCTCAGATACTATGGGGTTAAGTGATCTTGGCCAG